>CAUYRH010112312.1:0-20982 GCA_963574655.1 Perodicticus potto
AACCTCCAATTCCTGGACTCAAGCGAGTCTCCTGCCTCCGCCTCCCAAGTAGCTGGGACTGCAGGCGCCCGCCACAACGCCTGGCCATTTTTTGGTTGCAGCCATCATTGTTGTTTGGCGGGCCTGGGCTGGATTCGAACCTGCCAGCTCAGGTGTACGTGGCTGGCGCCTTAGCCCACTGAGCCACAAGCGCCGAGCCAAAATATAGATTTCTTATAATAGCTTCAAAGAAGTGTGAGGTTGAACTATATGAAATTGCTGACATTTGACCATATTTAAACCTACAAAAATATAAATTTCATATCATTAACCTAACAATGATTTTACCCTCTTGTTTTGAACATGGAATTTGAAAATAAGGCCTATGTCTTTAAAGACATATGTCATTAAAATGGAATCCTTTCAAGTTACTGGGAAAGCAAATAGTTCAGATGTATCCTCACATAAAACTGGATTTGAACTCTTCACACTTTGATTAGGTACTCTTTTTGTTGATTTATTTGTTAAAACTTTTACCATCAAATACTACCTGAGAGGCTGAGGTAGGAGGCTTGCTTGAGCCCGTGAGTTTGAGGCTACAGTAGGCTAAGGTCATGCCACTACACTCCAGTCTGAGTGACAGAGTGAAAGCTCATCTCTAAACCAGTAAAAAATAAAAACAAATTAGCATGACAAAGATCATGAGCTATTTGGTAGGTTTTGTAATATACCAACAGACAAAAACCACCAAACAATACAAGCTACAGGTCTTTGAAAGTTTTAATTATAAAAACTACTTCATGTCATGGTATGTTGTAGAATATTTTTTGCAACTTTTAAGACTTTTTTATTATAACCCTAGTTTGGGCAGGGCGGAGGAGGGTGGATTGCTTGAGCCCAGAAGTTCAAGACTAGCCTCTGTAAGAGTGAGACCCTATTTCTACTAAAAATAGAAAAAACTAGTTGGGCCTTGTGGTATACGCCTATAGTCCCAGCTACTTAAAAGGCTGAGGCAAGAGAATCACTTAAGCCCAAAAGTTTGAGGTGGCTGTGAGCTATGACACTACAGCACTCTACCCAGGGCATGGAATGAGACTCTGCCTCTCTAAAAAGAAAAGAAAGAAAACCTAGTTTAAGAAACAGTGGTACAGCTTGGCGCCTATGGCTCAACGGGCTAAGGCGCCAGCCACGTACACCTGAGCTGGCAGGTTCGAATCCAGCCCAGGCCTGCCAAACAACAATGACGGCTGCAACCAAAATGTGGCCAGGCATTGTGGTGGGCGCCTGTAGTCCCAGCTACTTGGGAGGCAGAGGCAAGAGACTCACTTGAGCCCAGGAATTGGAGGTTTCTGTGAGCTGTGATGCCACGGCACTCTATCCAGGGTGACAGCTTGAGGCTTTGTCTCAAAAAAAAAAAAAAAAGAAAAGAAACAGGGGTAGGATTTTTCACTTATTTGCATTTTTGCTATCTCTATGTCTAAAGCCAATAATTTTGGCTTGTGGACTACAGTAACATTTAAAGATTGGGAAAGGGGCACGGCGCCTATTGCTCAGCGGCTAGGGCAATGGCCGCATACACTGGAGCTGGCGGATTTGAATTCAGCCCGGGCCTACTAAACAACAATGACAACTACGCCAAAAAATAGCCAAGCATTGTGGGGGGTGGTTATAGTCCCAGCTCCTTGGGAAGCTGAGGCAAGGAATCACTTAAGCCCAAGAGTTTGAGGTTGCTGTGAGCTGTGACACCACGGCACTCTACCAAGGGCGACATAGTAAGACTCTGTCTCAACTAAACAAAAATAAATAAATAAATAAATAAAATAAAGATTGGGAAAGGGATTCATAGGGTCCATGTTAGATGATGGTATTATAATTTCTTGGTGCTCATTGTATTATTTAAATAGAAATACACAAGAGAAAATGGCAGAATTCTAGATCAGGGAGTGAAAATAGCAATAATTATGGAGCTAGAACCAAAGACTTGTATGTTTAGGGTTAAACTTCACTGTTTCTCTTATATTTCATATGGTGGTACAGACGTTTCACAGACTTAAGAAAATGACATTTATTAAAATAAATGCATTTATTTAGCAAATATATTTTGAGCTCCTATGTGCTAGGTGTTATGCTAGGCTTTAGGGATCATTATGTGTAAAACAAGTATATTTACTGACTTCATGGAACTTCTGGTTTGGTGGGGAAGGTAGGTGTTATGCAAATTAAACACAAATAATTGTAAGTATCCATCATGGCAGGTATTATGAAGAAAAATTATAGGGTGTTATAGGAGAATAAAATGGGGGAGAGGTGGAATGCAGACTGGTGAGTCAGAGAAGGTCTCTTTGGGAAGAGGCATTAAAGCAGAGACCTGAGGATTAGTAGAACCTAACCATGTGAAGAGAAGGGAGAAGAGTAATACAGAAGTACCATGAGATGAGAAAGAGCTTAGCTTCTTGAGGAACTGAAATAAATTTAGGTTGGTTGGAGTATTGTGAACTGAGGTGGAATAGGGCACAGAGACAGATGTGAACTAAATCATGCTGTTTGTTTAGTCATTTGGGATTTTATCCTGAGTACAGTGGAAACCACTTAAAAGTAGCAGATCAAGTGCAATCTAAAGTATATTTTGAGTGGATTACTATGGCTGCGGATTGGATGGCAATAAAAATAGACACTAAGAAAGGTAGGAGGCTGTTGTATTTGATGGCTAGTGTGATGGCCATAGGTAGGGAGCAGAGTGGGTAGATTTGAGGTAAAATCCATTTAAAGAAAGAATCAGTAGGACTTGGTGATCATTGTGCAGCTGAAAAGAGACTCTTGATCTGATCTGTTCTCTAGATCAATATTAAACACTTTCTAGGTATTAAAGATGTATCTTCTTTGTTTTTTTGTTTTTTTTTTTTGAGACAGAGCCTCAAGCTGTCACCCTGGATACAGTGCCATGGCATCACAGCTCACAGCAACCTCCAATTTCTGGGCTCAAGCAAGTCTCTTGCCTCTGCCTCCCAAGTAGCTGGGACTACAGGCGCCCGCCACAACGCCCGGCCATTTTTTGGTTGCAGCCGTCATTGTTGTTTGCTGGGCTGGGGCTGGATTCGAACCTGCCAGCTCAGGTGTACGTGGCTGGCGCCTTAGCCCGTTGAGCCACAGGCGCCGAACCTTCTTTGTTGTTTTTTAAAAATCTTTTTCTCAAGTATGACAATCCTCAAATACCTAAAAGTAGAGAGACGAGTACATTAAATGCAATAGTTGTCAAGATTTTTGTCACAGGCCAGTATGCTTGTAATCTTAACACTTTGGGAGGCTGAGAAGGGAGGACTGCTTGAGGCCCAGAGTTCAAGACCAGCCTAAGCAATATAGTGAGATCCCCATCTCTAAGAAAAATTAAAAAGAAAAATTACCTGGACATGGTAGCACACACCTGTAGTTCAAGCTTCTTGGAGGCTGGGCTACTCGCTTGAGCCCAGTAGTTTGAGATTGGAGTAAACTATTACAGTGCCACAGTACTCTAGCTCAGGCAACAGAGTAAGACTTTGTCTTTAAAAAAGGGGGGGGGATGGCGCCTGCGTCGGCCCCATATGCCAAAGGTGGTGGGTTCAAACCCAGCTCCAGCAAAAAATAAGAAAGGATTTTTGTCATTTCCGTCATTCATCCTCTTTATTTGGTAAAGTATTTTAAAGTAAATCCTAGATATCAGGATTAATATCCAGAAGCATATATATTTTCTTATAAAAGCTTGATTTTATCATTGTACCTAATTTGAAAATCTTTTTTTTTTTCTTTTTGAGACAGAGCCTCAAGCTGTCGCCCTGGATAGAGTGCTGTGATATCACAGCTTACAGCAACCTCCAATTCCTGGGCTTAAGTGATTCTCTTACCTCAGCCTCCCAAGTAACTGGGACTACAGGCACCTGCCACAACACCCGGCTATTTTTTGGTTGCAGTTGTCATTGTTGTTTGGCAGGCCCGAGCTGGATTTGAACCCGCCAGCTGTGGTGTATGTGGCTGGCGCCTTAGCCGCTTGAGCTACAGGTGCTGAGCCCTAATTGGAAAATCTTTAATATTATATTAGCCTGCATTTTAAAGTGCAGATGAGATACCGTTACTCCACTAAGGTACTACTACTCCACTAAACCAATGTTTGACTGCCATTAAAAGCTGAACTCTTGAGGAGTGTGGCACTTAGAAATCCTCACAGCTGAGCCTCTGGCAACACCCACCATATCCATCCCACTCAATCTACTGAGTACCTCATGTTTATCATCTTCAGTTCCATAGACTTGTTCCCAGCCTGCTACCAGCCAGTACTTTCCCTACTCTATTTTATTTTCACTAAATTTGTTCTCCTGCCTTTTATCTTTTTTAATAAAAATTCTGCTTATCTTTTATGGCCCCATACTTTATACTGGACTATAACATAAACTTATATTTGCCTTATTGTATATGTGTAGATATGACATATCTACTTGTAAACTCTGGACAGAGATATTACCTCCTGTGTTTTTTTATCCATTCTACACCTTCCCTCAATCCTAGGCATATTGCTTCTTCTTCTTTTTTTTTTTTTTTCTTTTTTTTTGAGACCGAGTCTCACTCCATCGCATTGGGGGTGAGTGCAAGGGCATCATAGCTCACAGCAACCTCAAACTCTTGGGCTTAAGTGTTTCTCTTGCTTCAGCCTTCCTAGTAGATGGGACTATAGGCGCTTGCCACAGCGTGCAGCTGTTTTTTAGAGACAGGGTCTCACTCTTGCTCAGGCTGGTCTTCAACTCCTCAGCTCAAGCAGTCTGCCCACCTGGGCACATTGCACATTCTTATATGTTTACTGGATTTTTAAAATTTGGAAGCACTATTAACTTTTTTTTTCTTTTTCTTTCTGAGTTTAAAATCCATGAAAAATATGAAAAATGGACTTTATAGGCCAGGCATGGTGGCTCACGCCTATAATCCTAACACTCTGGGAAGCTGAGGTGGGTGGATTGCCTGACCTCACAGGTTCGAGACCAGCCTGAGCCAGAGTGAGACTCAGTCTCTAAAAATAGCTGGATGTTGTAGTGGGCGCCTGTAGTCCCAGCTGCTTGAGAGGCTAAGGCAAGAGAAAAGCTTGAGCCTAAGAGTTTAAGGTTGCTGTGAGCTATAATGCCAGACAGACTCTCACTCCATACTCTGGTAGAATGCCGTGGCATCATAGCTCACAGCGACTGCAAACTCTTAGGCTCAGGAGATTCTCTTGCCTTAGCCTCCTGAGTAGCTTGGACTACAGACGTCCACTACAACACCCAGCTAGTTGTTTGGGGGTTTTTTTGTCTATTTTTAGTAGGGATGGGATCTTAATCTTGCTCAACCTGGTCTCAAGCTCCTGGGCTAAAACAGTCCACTGGCTTGGCCTCCAAGGGTGCTAGGATTACAGGCGTGAGCCACTATTCCTGGCTAGAAATGGAGATTTTTTTTTTTTTTTTTTTGAGACAGAGTCTCAAGCTGTCACCCTGGGTAGAGTGTTGTGGCATCACAGCTCACAGCAACCTCAAACTCTTGGGCTTAAGTGATTCTCTTGCCTCAGCCTCCCAAGTAGCTGGAACTACAGGCACCTGCCATAATGCCCAGCTATTTTTTGTTGCAGTTGTCGTTGTTTAGCTGGCCCAGGCCAGGTTCAAACCCGCCAGCCTCAGTCCATGTCGCCGGCGCTGTAACCACTGTGCTACGGGACCTGACCCTGCTTCTATGATTTTCAAAACTATTAATAACCTGTTGTCTGATACCATTTTTGCTCCCTCCCTCAAGAACAGCCATACTATAGAACTTCATGTTAACTAATTTTAGCAAGCAAGAAATTGAAATATCTTTCTGTAATTTTTCTTTCAGTGCACATGACACTCCTAAGCAGCCAGTGGTACGTTTTAAAAGGAATAAACATCATAAAGGATCCATTTACTGTGTGGCCTGGAGTCCTTGTGGACAGTTATTAGCAACAGGATCAAATGACAAATACGTCAAAGTGCTGCCCTTCAATGCAGAGACTTGTAATGCAACAGGTAGGGCTTATGTTGTAAGCAGCAATTAGCTTACCATTGTACACTTTGTTTCCCCATGTTGTGTCTTTGTATTATTTTTAATGAAATCTAAGAATCTTAAAGAATTTTTCTTTACATTATAATTGTTTAGTTGCATTCTTGAGGCATTATTCTTTTTAAGTAAATTCTCATAGATGACAGGTAGTATCTGAGCTACTGTTATTTTCTGTTATTTTTAGAAAAATAACAAATAACTACCAAAATTGTATTAATGGATATTTTTTAGTCATTATCTGTCTGTCTTTTTCTTTGGGATAAATGACAAGAAAGTAATTAAATTTGTTTTAGATGGTTTTAGATGTTTTATATTTTGATTTCTTGAAGTCCTTTGACCAGGACAGTGAAATTGCTTATAATATCATTCTTTAAATGAAAATATAAACCATAATACTATACGATTATTCTTCACTGGCTTTGAGGCAATTTAGCAAAGTCAAATTATCACAGTAAGATGAGCAGAATTTTTTTTTTTTTAATTCTTATTGCTGTTTCAGGACCAGATCTGGAGTTTAGTATGCATGATGGGACAATTAGAGACTTGGCCTTTATGGAAGGCCCAGAAAGCGGTGGAGCTATTTTAATAAGTGCTGGAGCAGGGGATTGTAACATTTATACAACAGATTGTCAAAGAGGACAAGGCCTTCATGCTTTGAGTGGACATACTGGTATGTAATGTTATTCTTAACTGCCGCTTTTCTTTTGTTCAACCTGTACTTTCTTTTCTTCTCTGTATTTTCATTTGTGGGGTATATTTCATCAAAATGTGTCTTTTTAAAACAGGACATTTTATTTCAAAAATTGAAATTATGAGACTGAGCATGGTGGCTCATGTCTATAATCTTAGCACTTTGGGAGGCCAAGGCAAGAGGATTGCTTGAGGCCAGGAGGTTAAGACAAACATGAGCAAACATAGTGAGAGACCTTCCCACCCCCTTCTCTACAAAAAATTAAAAAAAAAAAATGAGCCAGGCCTGGTGGCACATGCCAATAGTCCTAGCTATTAGGCCATTAAATATGAAATACCCAACTTTGAATCAAAAGTTTATTTCTATCCGTTTACCATAAGGATACTTGCACTAGACTGTTTATCATAGCTCAATCTCATAAAGTTTGAGGTTGCTGTGAGCTGTGAAACCATAGCACTCTACTGAGGGTGACATAGACTCTGTCTCAAAAAAAAAAAAAGAATAGAGAAAAAAATGTTTATTTATTATAGCTCAAACAAAAAGCAGTAGAATTAATCAAAGTATGTGACTGAACTATCAACACAGTTTTACCATCTTAATGATAACTTGGTTATGCCAGCAACAAAGGAACCTGGAGAGCAAGCAGTGATGAAATTGCAAAAGGCATTTTCCATAGCTTGATGAGAATTGAGTATCTTTCCTTGCAAGAAGTGGTCTAAAGCCTGGAAGAAATAGTAGAAATAGTAGTCAGTTTAGTGCAAGGTCTGGTAAATACAGTGGATGACAGAGTTTCAAAGTCCAGCCTCTGTAGTTTGAGCTGCATTTTTCATGCAATATGTGGTCGAGCATTATTTTACAAGAGGATTGGCCTGTCTCTGTTGACCAGTTTCACTGCTTAATCACAATCATCATCATTTCATCCAATTGGTTGCAGTAGACATCCACTATAATTGATTGACCAGGTTCCAGGATACTGTAATAGATAACACAAGCCCTGGACCACCAGACACCAGTAGTTTTATTTGATGTTTGTTTTTGGACTATGTTACAGCACTTCATCTTTATCCAACCATTGTGCCAAATGCTTGCATTTGCTAAAATCATTTTTCGTCACACATAACAATATAGTGTAGAATTTTTCACCGCACATAACAATACAGTGTAGAAAGGGTTTGCCTTTGTCATGACTGCAAAGAAAGGCAAGCTCTCAGATGTCTTTTCTTATGCTTGATTAGTTCATGTGGTACCCATCTATCCAGTTTCCTTACCTTGCTGATTTGTTTCACATAGTTTAATGTTGTTGGAATAATACTATGAAATCTTGCTGCTGCTAATTCATGCATAGGTTGAGACGGATTCAGCTCATCATTATCTCAGGTAGCTCCTTTTCGAGTTTAAAATCACTACAAGAGAACTTCTCAAATCATCAGTGTACAGTGCAAGATGCCATGGTACACTTGAATTCGGAACAGTTCTTTATAAAAAAAAAAATCATCAGTGTACTCTCTGTTCATTAGCCACGTCCTTTTGAACACCTCATTGATATTTTGAGCTATCTGCACTGCATTGGTTCCATGATGGGGAACTCGTATTTGAAAATAGTACAAATTTTTGACTTATCCATGGTTTCACAAGAATTGCTCTAAAATACATTTGAAAGATAATCACAAGCCAAAATGTGCACTTGAAAAAATGAGGATATACCTTTCACAATGCAAATAAAACAAGAAGTCTCAAAGTAAAATGT
Source organism: Perodicticus potto (assembly GCA_963574655.1). Taxonomy (NCBI): domain Eukaryota; kingdom Metazoa; phylum Chordata; class Mammalia; order Primates; family Lorisidae; genus Perodicticus; species Perodicticus potto. The sequence continues at coordinate 8,484 of CAUYRH010112312.1, forward strand.
TCCTGATATCAACTGTCAAACTTAGTACTTTAAGGAAATTGGACATTTCATACTTAACCTATTCCTTAGAAGGCTAAGTCAGGAGGATTGCATGAGCCCAGGAGTTTGAGGCTGCAGTGAGCTATGATCAGGCCACTGCACTCCAGCCTGGGTGACAGGGTGACACTCTGTTTCTTTTTTTTTAAAAATTATGAACTTTGGATAACACCATTATAATGATAGCTAACATTGATATTCCCCTATGTGCTAACTCCTTTACTTATACACATAATGCCTTAATTTAATCCTCACAATGACTTTACAAGACAGGAAGTTTTATCTCCATTTTATAGGATGAAAGGATAAATGTGTTGTCCAGTATCACAGGGCTAACCAGTGACTGAACTCATATATAACCCCAAATTTGCCTTTTTCAAAGCTGGAGATCTAATCCCACAGGCCTATGTTTCCTCCATGGAAAAGTTGCCATAATTTCAGATGATAATTTTTTTCAGTGCTCATGTCCTGAAATACTGAAAGAGCCTACTGTACTAAACAGAGTCACAAAAGAAAGATTGAGTGTGTTTTTGATGTTATGTATTTTACTGAATTTTCATTTTTTGGAAATTGTTAATCTATTTGATATATATAGAAAATCTTTATCACATAGTAAATTTGATTAACGAGACCATCACTTGCCTAGTAATAAGAAATACTTAGCTTTGAATGTGTTAGGGGAAGATATTCTACAGTAGTAACTGAGTATATGATCTCTTTTAGGGCATATTTTAGCACTTTATACCTGGAGTGGCTGGATGATTGCATCTGGTTCCCAAGATAAAACTGTCAGATTCTGGGATCTTCGAGTACCAAGCTGTGTTCGTGTTGTTGGCACAACATTTCACGGAACTGGTAGGTTTTTCTTTAAATGGATTTATGTGACCAAGAAACTTTATGAATTATTCTAGCCTATTTCCTCTCCCCTGCAATAAAAAAAAAAAAATAGAAAAAATAGTGAAATAAATACTTGGTATTTTATTGATTACTTTTAGTTTTTTCAAAATGCTTTCATCTATTACTTTTTTTTTTCATCTATTACTTTATCTTTAAAAATAATGTTCAGTTTAGGAAACCAAGGTCCAGAGAAATTAAATATAATGTTCCAAATTTTCTCTTAGCAGGGGCCATTTTACTTTTTTTTTTTTTGTTTTTTGAGGCAGAGTTTCACTCTGTTGTCTTTGTCCTCATTAGAGCTGTGGCATCATAGTTCATAGCAATCTCAAATTCTTGGTTGGGCTCAAGCAATCCTCTTTCCTTAGCCTCCCGAGTGGCTGGCATTATAGTTCCCTACCATAACGCCCCAGCTATTTTTAGAGACAGTGTCTTACTCTTGTTCAGGCTGGTCTTAAACTCCTGAGCTTAAACAATCCACCTGCCTTGGCCTCCCAGAATGCTGGGATTACAGGCGTGAGCCACTGTCCCAGGCAGTAGGGCCATTTTAGAACTCAGAGCTTTAAAAATGTTTTTTTAGGGCTCGGCGCCTGTGCTCAACGGGCTAAGGCACCAGTCACATACACCTGAGCTGGCGGGTTCGAATCCAGCCTGGGCCCGCCAAACAACAATGACGGCTGCAACCAAAAAATGGCTGTGCGTTGTGGCGGGCGCCTGTACTCCCAGCTACTTGGGAGGCAGAGGCAGGAGACTCGCTTGAGCCCAGGAATTGGAGGTTGCTGTGAGCTGTGATGCCACGGCACTCAATCCAGGGTGACAGCTTGAGGCTCTGTCTCAAAAAAAAATTTTAAAAAGAAAAAAAAATGTTTTTTTTAGGCTCAGCGTCTGTAGCTCAGCTGCTAGGGCCAGCCCAGGCCTGCCAAACAACAATGACAGCTCCATGTCTGGGTGCCTGTAGCTCTGTAGCTAAGGCACTAGCCACATACACCAAAACTGGCAGGTTCGAATCCAGCCTGGACCTGACAAACAACAGTGACAACTACAACCAAAAAATAGCTGGGCATTGTGGTGGCTGCCTATAGTGCCAGCTACTTGGGAGGCTGAGGTAAGAGAATCACTTAAGCCCAGGAGTTGGAGGTTGCTGTAAGCTGTGACATGACAGCACTTTACCCAGGGTGACATAGTGAGACTCTGTCTCAAAAAAAAAAAAAAAAAAAGGTTTTTAAAATGCATACATGTGGCAAAAATTAAAATTTAACAAAAGAGTTTACTGTTTTCTTTCCATTCCTATTCCTTGGTTCTTTTAGTAAAGGACCAGTTTCTTATTTATTCTCTTAGAAGCATTCTGTAAATGTATAACCAGAAAGTTTATATATGTTATAATCTTTCTTCTCCTATAAACACAAATACATGCATCACACACATATAGATGGTAGAATATAATACAAATCTTGCTTTTTAAACTTAACAAGTCTTGGATTATTCAGTGTAATCCCGGGCTGTTACTCTTTGCATCATATCCCCTTTTAAAACACTGATATCTAGGCTCCGTACTCGTAGCACAGTGCTTATGGCACCAGCCACATACACCAAAGGTGGCGGGTTCGAACCTGACCTGGGCTAGCTAACCAACAATGACAACTGCAACAAAAAATAGCCGGGAATTGTGGCAGGCACCTGTAGTCCCAGCTACTTGGGAGGCTAAGGCAAGAGAATCGCTTGAGCCAAAAGTTTGAGGTTGCTGTGGGCTGTGACACCATGGCCCTCTACCCAGGGTGACATAGTGAGACTCTGTCTCAAAATAAATTAATAAATAAAACACTGATATCTGTGGCTTGGCGCCTGTAGCTCAGCAGCTAGGGCACCAGCCACATACACTGGAGCTGGTGGGTTCGAATCCAGCCCAGGCCTGCCAAACAACAATGACAACTACAACTAAAAAATAGCTGGGCATTGTGGTAGGTGCCTATAGTCCCAGTTACTTGGGAGGCTGAGGCAAGAGAATCACTTAAGTGCAAGGGTTTGAGGTTGCTGTGAGCTGTGATGCAACAGCACTCTACCCAGGGTGACATAGTGAGACTTTGTCTCAAAAAAAAAACAAAACCCTGATATCTGAGAGTGACACAGTATTCTGCCATTGTCTTTATTTTAGAGCACCTTCTCTGCTTTTGTGAGGTTTTTTTTTTCCTGTTTTATTGATCTGTCTCTCTCTTTTTTTTTTTGTAGAGACAGAGTCTCACTTTATCGCCCTCAGTAGAGTGCCGGAGCATCACACAGCTCACAGCAACCTCCAACTCCTGGGCTTAGGCAATTCTCTTGCCTTAGCCTCCTGAGTAGCTGGGACTACAGGCGCCTGCCACAATGCCCGGCTATTTTCTGTTTTGCAGTTGGGCCGAGGTCGGGTTTGAACCCACCACCTTCGGTATATGGGGCCGACACCCTACTCAATGAGCCACAGTCGCCACCCAGATCTGTCTCTTTTTAAAAAATATATGCCAGTTTTTATTTGTAATATTCAGCAGGTTATTACAAAAAAGAATTGTGTCTTATTTTTTGAGACAGGGTCTCACTTTGTTGCCCCAACTAGAGTGCAGTAGTGCCACTGTAGCTCACTGCAACCCTAAACTCCTGGGCTCAAGCAATCCTCCTGCCTCATCTTCACAAAGAGCTGGGGCTACAGACATGTGCTGCCATGCCCCGCTAATTTTTCTATTTTTTGTACAAACTCCTGGCTCATGTGATCCTCCTGCTTGCCTTGCCTCCCACCTGCCTTTGCAGTTTTTACTAGCTATTCAATGGCACTATTCCAAGTGAAAAGGCTTGCATTATATTCCTTTTTTTTTTTTTTGAGGCAGAGTCTCACTATGTCACCCTCAGTAGAGTGCTGTGGCATCACAGCTCACATTTACCTCCAACTCTTGGGCTTAAGTGATTCTCTTGCCTCAGCCTCCCAAGTAGCTGGGACTACAAGTGCCCGCCACAATGTCCAGTTATTTTTTGGTTACAGTTGTCATTGTCGTTTAGCTGACCCAAGAGCTGGACTGGAACCTGCCAGCCTCAGCGTATGTCACCAGTGCCCTAATCACTGAGTTATAGGCGCCACTCTGCATTATATTCTTAATTTTGTGTGTGTATTTTTTTTACTGCTCTGTATATTCTTTCTACTTTCATGAATTGTTTTCTACACTTTGATTCAAACCAGATAGCAAATTTGAGTCTGTGATGATTAATTTGTTAAAGTTTAGTTTTTATCGGCTCGGCGCCTGTGGCTCAACGGGTTAAGGCGCCAGCCACGTACACCTGAGCGGGCGGGTTCAAATCCAGCCCAGGCAGCCAAACAACAATGACGGCTGTAACCAGAAAATGGCCGGATGTGGTGGCGGGCGCCTGTAGTCCCAGCGACTTGGGAGGCAGAGGCAAGAGACTCGCTTGAGCCCAGGAATTGGAGGTTTCTGTGAGCTGTGATGCCACGGCACTCTATCCAGGGTGACAGCTTGAGGCTCTGTCTCAAAAAAAAAGAAAAAAAAAAGGTTTAGTTTTTATCATTATCAAAATTAATGTGTAATGTAATTTAAAGAACCAGATGGTTCAGTGAGGCTTTTAAATAAAATCAGCATTGGCTCAGCACCCATAGCTAATGGGTTAGGGCGCCAGCCACGTACACCAGGCCAGGCAGGTTTGAACCCAACCCGGCCTGCTAAACGACAACTACCACAAAAAAATAGCTGGGGGTTGTGGTGGGCACCTGTAGTCCCAGCTGCTTGGCAGGCTGAGGGAAGAGAATCGCCTAAGCCCAGGAGTTGGAGGTTGCTATGAGCTGTGACACCATGACACTCTCCCGAGGGTGATAAAATAAGACTCTTTCTCTAAAAAAAAAATTAAAAATATATAAATAAATAGTAAAATTATGTATTTGTTTACTTGTAAAATCTCCTCCTGTAGATTTTCAGTTTCACTACGTCAGCAATCATATTTATTTTCCAGTGTAAATTTAGCACCTGCCATAGTGCCTAACTTTAAGGGACTAGTAATTTAATAACTTTGTCAAATAAACAAACCTGGATTTTTCTTGGCACCATAAACTTTGTATGTATAAAACTAAATTTAATGTATTTCTATGAATCAGTTCTTTTCCCATCTTCCTTAGTTTTCATAATAGTTCTTTTATTCGCTTATGCAAAATTTGAAACCTCAGACTCATTTTTACTTCTTCCCTTTTTGGTCCCTACTCAGGCAGTTAATTGCCAAGACTATTGATTAATTTATTTAGTTTTTCTTTTCCTGGAATCTGTCTTGTTTTTCAGAGGTCTCTTGGTTTTATAATATCTCCATTTTAAGTTGATATGCATTTTCTTTTTCTTTTTTTTTTTTTTTTTTTTTGAGGCAGAGCCTCAAGCTGTCACCCTGGATAGAGAGCTGTGGCGTCACAGCTCACAGCAACCTCCAATTCCTGGTCTCAAGCGAGTCTCCTGCCTCCGCCTCCCAAGTAGCTGGGACCACAGGCGCCCGCCACAATGCCCGGCCATTTTTTGGTTGCAGCCGTCATTGTTGTTTGGCGGGCCCAGGCTAGATTTGAACCCGCCAGCTCAGGTGTACGTGGCTGGTGCCTTAGCCCGTTGAGCCACAGGCGCCGAGCCGATATGCATTTTCACTTAGATTAATCTACCCAAAATACTGCTTGGATTATATAATTCTCTTGCAGAAAACTGAAGTGATGCTTCACTGTCTATAGGAGTAAGTTCAAACCCTACAGTTTCAGATTTAAGGTGCCTGGTGGTGTGGCCCTAACCTGACTTCCAAGTCTTAACTTCAAGTTGCCTTTTTTTTTTTGAGACAGAGCCTCAAGCTGTCACCCTGGATAGAGTGCCGTGGCATCACAGCTCACAGCAACCTCCAATTCCTGAGCTCAAGCGAGTCTCTTGCCTCCACCTCCCAAGTAGCTGGGAGTACAGGCGCCCGCCACAATGCCCGGCCATTTTTTGGTTGCAGCCTTCATTGTTGTTTTGCGGGCCGGGCTGGATTTGAACCCGCCAGCTCAGGTGTACGTGGCTGGCGCCTTAGCCCATTGAGCCACAGGTGCCGAACCTCAAGTTGCCTTTTATGTTAACTTTCTTTTGTTAAACTCAGTAGCTCAGCTTGACACCTGTAGCACAGTGGTTAGGGTGCCGGCCACATACACCAGGGTTGGCGGGTTCAAACCCAGCCAAGGCCTGCTAAACAACAATGACAACTACAACAAAAAAATAGTCAGGGGTTGTGGTGGGTGCCTGTAGTCCCAGCTACTTGGGAGGCTAAAGCCAGTGAATCACTTGAGCCCAAGAGTTTGAGGTTGCTGTAAGCAGTGACGCGACAGCACTCTACTGAAGGTAACATAATAAAACTCTATCCCAAAAATAAATAAATAAATAAAATAAGTAGCTCCAGGGCGGCACCTGTGGCTCAGTGAGTAGGGTGCCGGCCCCATATACCGAGGGTGACAGATTCAAACCCCACTCCAGGCAAACTGCAACAACAATAACAAAAAAATAGCTGAGTGTTGTGGCAGGCGCCTATAGTCCCAGCTACTGGGGAGGCTGAGGCAAGAGAATCGCCTAAGCCCAGGAGTTGGAGATTGCTGTGAGCTGTGTGATGCCACGGCACTCTACCGAAGGCAATGAAGTGAGACTCTGTCTCTACAAAAAAAATAAATAAATAAATAAGTAGCTCCAGCCAGACTGACCCCTTAAGCTGTTTTATACTTTTCCTCTAAACCCTTTCTCTGTCAAAATTTAATGACATGTGTGTATTTATATGTGTATATACCCATTCTCTTATACTATTTACTGTTTTTCAAGATCTAATGTACGTCCCTTTTCTTTCTTTCTTTCTTTCTTTTCTTTTTTTTTTTTTTTTTGAGACAAGAGTCTCACTTTGATGTCTTTGGTAGAGTGCTGTGACATCATAGTTCATAGCAATCTCAAACTCTTGGGCTCAAGCAGTTCTCTTGCCTCAGCCTCCCAAGTAGCTGGGACTACAGACACCCCCCACAAAGCCCAGCTATTTATTTATTTATTTTTTATTATTTTTTGCCCATCTATTTTTAAAGACTGGGTCTCACTATTGCTCAGGCTGGTCTTGGAACTCCTGAGCTCAGGCCATCATCCACCGGGGCCTTCCAGAGTGCTAGGCTTATAGGTCTGAGCCACTGTACCTGGCACTGGCCCATATTTTTGTTAAGTCTTCCTTTACTGCTTTGGTCTACAGCAATGTAATTCAACCTAATTCTCATAATTGTGCCCTCCCTTAAGGAGAAAAATTAAAATTTTTCCTAATAATAGAAACTAAATACTAAGGAATAAGATTTAGTTGAATAGGGTTTAGCTTTGGAGGGCCCACAAACCTTTGTTAATGTCAAAGCATTTTTCACCTGTAAGAATCATTTTGTGTCTCGTTAGGGGTATAATTGTTCCATTGATACTATACATGATCAAAGCAGTTTATTACCCTCATTGAGAATAAATGGTCTAGAGTTGGACTTTAACTTTTGAACTAATAGCTTATTTTTTGATCCTATTGGTAGTAATCATATGTGGCTTTACATTGTTGTTTTAAAATACATTTGGGGGCACTATATTCTCTTTTATAGAATAAATTGTTGCCCAATTTGAAAAGGTGGGGGAAAGAAGGAATAAAAAAATTTTTTTAAATATATATTTTATTATTGAATTTCTTATTCTCCAACTAGACTCTAGCTGGGCATAGGAGTATTTTTGGACATTTACCTAACAGTCAAAACACTGGATTAGGAAAAGTGGTTTCTCTAGCTTTTCTCTAAAACCCTCATTTATTATAGTACTATAGATGATGCTGTTATAGGGGGTTCTCTCAGATGACAAAAAATGGACTTTCCCATTCCTTACAGAATCTTGCTTCATGCCTTGCCCATAAAAAATGGGACATATTTTCAAAAACAAATTACAGGAAAAAGGGGGAAAAAAAAGGACACAAGAGTTTATTGAATTTGGATTGTTAATTTGGATTTTCTATTAACTGAACAGTATTGATAAACTACATTAAATCATTAGTATAGCATTCAGTGAACACAAGTAGTTATGTTGCAATTTAGGTATATTGATATTTTACATTTAAATTCTCATTCCACCCACTATAGGCAGTGCAGTGGCATCTGTAGCTGTGGATCCCAGCGGCCGTCTTTTAGCCACAGGTCAAGAAGATTCTAGCTGTATGTTGTATGACATAAGAGGAGGAAGAATGGTACAAAGTTACCACCCTCATTCCAGTGATGTTCGCTCTGTCCGCTTCTCCCCTGGAGCTCACTACTTGCTAACAGGCTCTTATGATATGAAAATAAAAGTGACAGACCTACAAGGTGATTAAGTCTGACTTTTCTCTTTGTTTTTACTCTCCTGTTCTATTTGAGACCTTTATTTTTGTTAATCTTGTGTAATTGACTGTACAGTATTTCCAAATTTAATTTTTTATTATTTACTGAGATTATATTAAAATGATTATAGCAAATTATTAAACAAATAGTTGGATAGTCTTACTATTTTTAACATTTAAAAAAACTTATTACAGTTCTTTCATACTCTGTTGTGAGATAAATGATAGATTTATGTACTCTTACTAGCTCTACTTTAAAATAATCATTAGTAATTATCTGTTTAATTAGGTTTTAAACATTCACTAAGCAAATATTTACTGTGTTCCTAGTAGGACAAATTAATAAGACAGTTAACTCCCTCCTTGATGGAGGTTATATTTTAATCAATAAAAAGTAAATCAATAAATAATATTCTTTTAGGTATTGGTAAGTGCTACTTTAAAAATTAGTATAATAAGAGCTAGTGACTAGGTGGGTAGGGGAAGGTTATTTTCTATAGGATGGAGTCTCTTCAAGGAAATGCTATTTGCATTGAAATCTGAATGAAAAGAAGGAACAAGCCAGGCCAAGACCCTAAGAGAAGAGTATAACAAATACAAAGATGCTGAGGTAGGAATACACTTGGCATGTTCATGACACTGGAAGAAGCCAGTGTGGCTAGAAGTTAGTGAACTAGGGGAAAGAGAGAAGAATACATCAGAGGTAGGGTTTTATAGGCATTTTTTTTTAAATAGGCTCTGTTTTAGATTAACAACAAAAATGAGAAGAAGATACAGAGGATTCTCATATACCCTCTGTCTCACACATGCATAGCCTCCCTCATTATCAGTATGGCTTTCAAGAATGGTATATTTGTTATAATTGAAGAGTTGCAGGCATTTAAAAAAGTATACCAGGATCCTTGGGACAATTTTAAGCAGGGAATGAAATGGTCTGAATTATATCTTTAAATAATTTTGAGTTCTGTGGGGGTATTGGAGGAGTCTATTGGGAATAGTCCAGGTGAGAGATGATGGTGGCTTGGACTATATAGTGTAGGTGAAGGTAGTAAGAAATGACTCAATCAGGGATATAGTTTAATTCTGATTAGATTTCAGGAATGACGGAAAAAGGAATCAGTGATGATTTCCTAGGTTTTTGGCATGAACAACCAGATGGTGCCATAAGTTGAGAGAGAGGGAAGATAGGTAAGGGGAGGAACAGGCTTAGGCAAGAAAATCAAGAGTTTGGTTTTAGACAAGCTAAATTTAAGATGACTGTCAGGTAATCAAGTGAGACGCCACATGACTAGATACTAGTGGACAACTCAGGTAAAAAGTCAAGGTTGGGATGGCACCTGTGGCTCAGTGGGTAGGGCGCCAGCCCCATATACTGAGGGTGGCGGGTTCGAACCTGGCCCGAGCCAGCTAAAAAACAGCAATGACAACTGCAACAAAAAGCCAGGCATTGTGGCAGGTGCCTGTAGTCCCTGCTACTCAGAAGGCTGAGGCAAGAGAATTGCTTAAGCCCAACAGTTGGTGTTGCTGTGAACTGTGACACCATGGCACTCTACCAGAGGACAACGAAGTTAGACTCTGTCTCAAAAAAAAAAAAATGTCAAGGTTGAAGATGATGTATGTGAATCATAAGTATATAACTTACAGTACTAGATGAAATTTCGTAGGAAGTTAGATACAGAGGGAACAGAAGAAATCTAAATGCTGACTCCCTGGATTCACCAAACTTTAAGTCAGGAAGAGCAGAGAAACCAGCAAAGGAGACCAAGATTAAGTGGCACTGAAATCAGGGAGAAATCAGCTGAGTTTTAAGGAGTGGCAGCTGTGTCAAATGCTGCTTTGTGTATGTGTGTGTGTGTGTGTGTGTATGTATGTATCTAGGTGTTCAGCAATTTGTCGCTGTGTAAACCTTTCAATGTATTGTATCAATGTACTTTAGGATTTTTTATGCTATAATGTCTTAAAGTAACAAGAAGTCTGTTATATCTATATGCATACTTGTTTTATAAATCAACATCTGTTTTCTCTTTTAATTTAGGGGACCTCACTAAGCAGCTTCCTATCATGGTGGTGGGGGAACACAAGGACAAAGTGATTCAGTGCAGATGGCACACCCAGGATCTTTCCTTCCTGTCGTCCTCTGCAGATAGAACTGTAACCCTCTGGACTTACAACGGATAGAGTGTACCCCATGTCAGTCTATGCAGTGAAAGCACAGAGACTTACGACTACTGAATTGTAAAAATTACAAATCTGAAGAACATACACTGTCCAGGAAAGTGGTTTAGCACGAGAAGGCCCCTTCTTACCATGTGTGCTGTTGATAGGAGGTGTTGGGTGGTGTTATTCTGCAGTGCTTTCAGTCTTCCATGTGAGCTCGTGCTGCTGTGACCTGCTATATGTAGTCTTGTTGCCAAAGTCTGCGCAAGAGCTCTTATGTCATTGGTGTGCACTCCAAGTCAAGGTGGACGATGTGTTTACGGTTTAGTATTGAATGCATTCCTTGGTCTCTGCCTAAAAAACTGTTTTCTATAAATATTGAACTTCAACTATATTATTACATGTAATGCAACCAGGTTCTACCCAGATTAAACATAGGTATTCAGAAATTACTTTTGCTCTTCTCACAATCCCTATTGTATCACTTGTCTTCTAGAGGTCAGAATTTTATATATCACTCAAAAGTTACATGGTTATTTTTCACCTGAGGATCATTATGGAGTTTAAAGATGAATGGAAAATTGCTTCTTAGTTCATTAAGGGTAGCGGTCTTTTCTTTTTTATTAAATCCAGGGATATGATTACTATTTTGTCACATGTTTCAGGCTAAAAGGTAAATGTGTTTGCTTCAGAAACTTGTTTTTCAATTTTTTGAACGCAACAAGATACCTCCCTTCCAAACTGTACTGTAGAAGCAGAGCTGCAGCCGTTATGTGACACAACACTTGATGGTACAGTAAACTTATTGGCTAGCATTTTTCTTCTAGAAAATTAAAAACTTTGTCATGGCTTGAAATGCTATGTCTGCATGATCATTTGAAATGGAAAATTTAAACTTTGCACTCCGAAAGCTTATTTGGATTTTTTTTCTTGCACTGTTTTGTGTAATGCAGAGTAATGATTTTATTTCTACAGCATTATAGATTCTAACATTTATGTATCTTTATTTTCATATTGTACAGTAATTTTACTTTAAATTATTAAATAGGCTATTTTATTTATTTCAAATGCAGTTGTTTTGGTTCTAATTATTGAACTGTCTGTGCACTGTATGTAGCAAGCGTTTTTAATCTATTGTAAACAAGTAGAAAGGATATTAGAAGTGTAACTGTGCTATTATTTCAATAAAGACCTCTTGACACTTAAAACGATTTCTTTCTCAGACTCTTTGGTTTTTCAATTTAGTATGCTATTTTTCCAGTTTAATTGGAGGAAGTGTAGTCCATTGGAAGAACCTCATAATCAGTTTCTTAAATCTCTCTTTTTTTTTTTTTTTTTTGAGACAGGGTCTTGCTCTGTTGCCCAGCCTAGAATGTGGTGGCATCATTTTAGCTCACTGTAACCTCAAACTCTGGGCTCAAGTGATTCTCCTGTCTCAGATTCCCAAGTAGCTGGGAGTAGTGTGCACCCCAACACTCACCTGATTTTTTTATTTTTTGTAGACTGGGTCTCGGACCTTGAGCAGTCCTCCTTTCCCCAGAGTGCTAGGATTATAGGCATAGACCACCACATCGGGCCTCTTACATTCCTTTCTAAAGTTCTTCTGCTAATTTGCTTTTTTTTTTTTTTTTTATGGAAGATGTACCTGTTTTCTGATCTTTTTTTTTTTTAATTGTCTTTATTATTAAATCATAGCTTTGTACAATAGTGCAATCAAGGGGTACAATGTGCTGGTTTCATATACAATCTTAACTATTTTCATCAAACTGATTAACATAACCTTCCTGGCATTTTCTCAGTTATTATATGAAGACATTTGTATTCTGCATTTAGCAAGGTTCGCCTGTACCCTTCTAAGATGCACCGTAGGTGTGGCCCCACCAATTACCCTCCCTCCACCCCAACCTCCACCCTCCCCTTCCTACCCTTGCCCCTTTCCCCATATTCTTGTGCTATAGTTGGAATATACCATTCATACGACAGCTATAAATTAGTTTCATAGTAGGGCTGAGTACATTGGATACTTTTT
>CAUYRH010112314.1:0-32709 GCA_963574655.1 Perodicticus potto
CAGAGAGACACTGTGCTGGTGTTCTGCAGGCAGGAGAAGAGACAGAGTCAAAGTAAGTGGGTCTGTGATAGAATGCTTATGCTCCCGACTGCCTTCTCCTCCAGCCTAATATAAGGCTGATCTCGTGCCTCTCAATACCACAGGTGTAGAGACTGCCTATTCACCAAAGCTCTCATCTCATGAGCTCTCATGCTTGTTAGGAGAGCTAAATCCCTCTCCATGCCCTTTTCACCAAGGTGTTCCATTATTGAGCTATACAGGTATTTCTTATAACTCTCACTCCTCCTAGACATAGGCTACACGGGCTGCTACAGAAAGTGGGTAACAACCAAAGAGAAATCCAAAAATTGGCCCAGAAAATAGGAAATTGAAGGACTTATTCAGGGACATAGGATTTGGTATACCCTGTCAAACTAAGCTTCATATTTAATGGGGAAATCAAATCTTTTGCTGACTTGCAAACATTGAGGAAATTAACTACAAGACCAGTTTTGCAGAAAGTACTTCAACCTGTTCTTCACACTGACCATCACAGTAGCCCTCCAGCAAAGTAGATACCTAAAAACTAAAGGTCCATACCTAGCTTCCATAGTGGATAAAGGGATAAATCTAAGCAATGGATGCCCACCTAATAAAATAACCAGAACTTCACCATATGTATCATTTCTCTCAATAAATGTGAATGGCTCAAATTCCTTACTGAAAAGGCACAGGCTAGCTGACTGGACAAGAAAAGCATGAGCCATCTAACCTCTAAAGACACAACAAGGCTTAGGGTGAAAGATTGGAAAACAGTATTTCAGGCAAATGGAAACCAGAAGAAAGGAGGGGTCACAATTCTATTTTCAGATACAAGTGGATTTAAACCAAGAAAAGTAAAGAAAGCCATTGATAGTCACTGCATACTAGTCAAAGGAAAAATACAACAAGAGGACATTTCAATTCTAGGTTTATATGTACTCAACTTAAATGCTCCCAGATTTATTTTAAAAAATCCTAACTGGCACTTGAATAACCTACTGAACTACCTCAAGGAACTGAACAGGAAGAGCAATGCAATCCCAAACATAGCAGAAGAAAATAAATAACCAAAATAAAATCAGAAATAAGCAGAGTTGGAAACAAAAGAATTATTCAGAAAATTAACAAGATAAAAAGTTGGTTTTTCAAAAAGATAAATAAAATTGATAAACCTTTTGCCAGATTAATTATAAATAGAAAAGTAATATCTCTAATATGCTCAATCAGACATGAAAACATGAAAATAACAGCAGATACTACAGAGATACAAGCAATAATCTCTCATTACTCTGAAAACTCTGTGCCCAGAAGTTTGACAATGTAGAGGAATGGACCAGTACCTGGAATCACATAACCTTCCTAGACTTAACCAGGAAGAAATTGATTTCTTGACTAGACCAATATCAAGCACCAAAATTGAAGAAACAATAAAAAAGCTCCCTCCCCCCCAAAAAAAGCCCAGGACCAGATAGTGTCACCTCAAAATTCTAACAACCTTCTAAGAATAGCTTGTATCTATGCTTCAGAAACTATTCCAAAATATTGAAAAGGAAGGAAGCCTACCCAACACGTTTTACAAAGCAAACATCACCCTGATACCAAAACCAAGAAAGGACCCAACAAAAAAGGAAAACTAAAGACCAGTTTCACTAATGACTGTTGATACAAAAATGCTCAATAAAATCTTAGCAAATAGAATACAGCTACATATCAAAAAAATTTTTATATATCATGATCAAGTAGGTTTTCTTCCAGGAATGTAAGGCTGGTTTAATATATGCAAATCTGTAAATGTAATTTACCACATAAATAGAAGCAAAAACAAAGACCATATTGCCCTCTCAATAGATAAAGAGAAAGCATTCAATAAAATTCAGCATCCTTTCCTCCTAAGAACCCTTAGGAAATTAGGCACAAATAAGTCTTTTCTTAAACTGATAGAGGCTATATACAACAAACCCACAGCCAATATCATACTGAATAGAGTAAAACGGAAAGCATTCCCACTTACAACCGGAACCAGACAAGGATGTCCATTGTCACCACTACTATTCAACATAGTGCTGTAAGTGGCAGCGCCTGTAGCTCAATGTGTAGGGTGCTGGCCACATACACCAAGGCTGGCAGGTTCAAACCCAATCCAGGCTAGCTAAAATCAACAATGACAACTACAACAAAAAAATAGCTGGGCATGGTGGCAGGCACCTGGAGTCCCAGCTACTTGGGAGGCTGAGGCAAGAGAATTGCTTAAGCCCAAGAGTTTGAGTTTGCTGTGAGCTGTGACACCACAGCACTGTACCGAGGGTGACATAGTGAGACTATCTCAAAAAAAAAAAAATAATAAAAACATAGTGCTGGAAGTTCTAGCCAATGCAAATAGGGAAGAAAAGGATATTAAGAGCATTCAAATGGGGGCACAGGAGGTGAAATTCTCGCTCTTTGCTGATGATGTGATCTTATACTTAGAAAACCCCAGAGACTCAACCACAAGACTCCTGAAGTGATCAAGAAGTACAGTGACTTGGTGGCACATATGGCTCAGTGGTTAGGGCTCTGGCCCCATATACCAAGGGTGGTGGGTTTGGGCTCGGCCCCCAGCCAAACCGCAACAACCACAACAAAAATAGCCAGGCGTTGTAACAGATGCCTGTAGTCCTAGCTACTCAGGAGGCTGAGGCAAGATGATCGCTTAAGCCCAGGAGTTGGAGGTTGCTATGAGCTGTGTGACACTACGGCACTCTACCAAGGGCAATAAAGTGAGACTCTGTCTCTACAAAAAAGATAAAAGAAAGAAAGAAAGAAAGAAATAGTGATGTTGCCGAGTGTAAAATCAGTGTCCACAAATGAATAACCGTTGTATACACCAGTAACAAGCAGAGAAGCGAATCAAGGATGCACTACCCTTCACAGTAGCTGCTAAGAAAATGAAATACCTGGAATATATTTTACAAGAGAAGTGAAGGATATCTACAGAGAGAACTATGAAACCCTGAGGAAAGAAATAGCAGAAGACATTAACATACCATTCTCTTGTCTGGGAAGAATCAACATTTTTAAAATGTCTATACTACTCAAAGCAATCTATAGATTTAACACAATTCCCATTAAAATATTGATAGCATACTTTGAAAAACCCAAAAAATAGTTCTTTGTTTTTTGGAGGGACCAGGAAAAAAGCCCATATAGCCAAGACAATCCTTAGCAATAAAAACAAATCCGCAGGTAGCACTCTACCAGACTTTAGGTTATAGTACAAGTTCATGGTGATTGAAACAGCATGGTATTGGTACAAAAATAAAGGCTTAGATCTATAGAACAGAATTGAAAACCCAGAGATAAAACCAGTCTCCTCCTGTATTCGCATCTTCCATAAACCAAACAGAAGCATACAGTGGGCCTATTCAATAAATGATGCTGGGAGAACTGGTTAACCATATGCAAAAGACTGAAATTGGACCCACACTTCTCACCACTTACAAAAATTGACTCACGATGGATAAAAGATTCAAATCTAAGACATGACATGACAAAAATTCTAGAGGAAATCATGGGAAAAACTCGTCTGGGGAAAGATTTTATGAAGAAGACAGCATCAGCAGTGGCAACATCAACAAAAATAAGTGAGATTTAATTAAGCTAAAAAGCCTCTGCACAGCTAAGGACACAACAATCAAAGCAAACAGCCTTCAGAAGGGGAAAAAATATTTATAAGTTACAAATCTGACAAAGGGTTGATGACTAGAATCTACAGAGAACTCAAATGAATCAACCTAAAAAGCAAACAATCCCATCTATCACTGGGCAAGAGACATGGACAGAACCTTCTCTGAAGAAGATAGGTGAATGGCCAACAAACACATGGAAAAATGCTCATCATCCCTAATCATCAAAGAAATTCAAATCAAAATCACTTGAGATATCCCATAATTCCAGTGAGAATAGTCCATCTCTCAAAATCTCAAAGCTGCAAATGTTGGCATGGATGTGGAGAGAAGGTAACACTTTTACACTGTTGGTATGATCACAAACTAATACAACCTTTTGTTTCGTTTTGTTTTATTTTTTAATTTTGTTTTCAATTGTTTTAGTTTCAAGTTTTTTTAAAACTTTCTTTCATTCCTTTCTTTTCTTTCCTTCTTTTTCTTTCTTTTCTTTCATTTCTATTGAGACAGAATCTCACTTTGTATCCCTGGTAGAGTGCCGTAGCATCATAGCTCACAGCAACCTCCAGCTCTTGGGCTCAAGCAATTCTCTTGCCTCAGCCTCCCAAGTAGCTGGGACTACAGATAACTGCCACAATGTCTGGATTTTCTTTTTTTTTCGTAGAGATGGGGTCTCACTCTGCCTCAGGGTGGTCTCAAACTCCTGAGCTCAGGGCAGTCCACCCGCTTCAGCCTCCCAGAGTGCTAGGATTATAGGTGTGAACCACCTGGCCTAATATAGCCTTCATGGAAAGAAGTATGGAGACTCCTCAAAGAGCTAAAAGTAGACATTCCATTTGATCTCACAATCCCATTAAATAATTTTATCACAGGGACATTTGCATTAGAATATTGCAGCTCATTTCACAATTGCCAAAACATGGAAGCAACCAAAGTACCCATCAACTCATGAATAGATTAATAGTATATGTATACCTTTGTGGTATATGTGGTATATGTATACCATGGAATACTATTTGGCTGTAAGAAAAAGTTGGTGACTTTACATCTTTTGTATTTATTTACCTGAATGGAGTTAAAACGCATTCTTCTCAGTAAAGAATCACAAGAATGGAAATGCAAGTATCCAATGTATTCAATACTAATATGAATCTAATAGAAAAACAACTACATGCCCATACAAGAGAATACCAAAAGTATGTTCAGGTAGGGGTGGAGGAGGGACAAGAGAAAGGCGAGGAGGGAGGAGGATTGGTTAAGCTCTCATGTGATAGAAACATTATAAGAGTGTACAGCACACCTCCAAGATGACGGGCTCAACTGCCTAAACTACATGTTGAACTGTACCTTAGAAACACAAACAATGTAACCTGATCATTTGTACCTTCATATTAACCTGAATTTTAAAAAAACAAAATTTTGAAAAATTTGGGAAAAAAAGCAGGGTGCTTATTCTACTCTTATTAATAGCTTCTCTTACTACTGGTACAGTATGCCTTCTACATAGACATTTTTAATAAATGATTTTTGAATTAGTGACTCTTTTTAGGTATTGAAAAATGTTGCTGTTATTATCCCCCATTTTGGTATCACATGTTTGTAAAAGTAAATCCTTTTTAATGATTTCATTTTTCTCCTAGTAAATTCCTCATCTATGCCTGTCTGCTGCTGTTCTCCGTGCTACTGGCCCTTCGTTTGGATGGCATTATTCAGTGGAGTTATTGGGCTGTTTTTGCACCAATATGGCTTTGGAAGCTAATGGTCATTGTTGGAGCCTCAGTTGGAACTGGAGTCTGGGCACGAAATCCTCAATATCGGTAATAGTGCTTTATAAGGCCTATTGGTCTCTATCCTGAGAGAGCAATATCTTGCTTTTTCTCACTTGTGATAAAATAAGGACTATTTCCTTTTCTGCATACCGGATGTTTTGTAAGAACTAAAGTACAAGCAAACTGGGATCTTTTCTGTTTTTGAAAATTAGGTATTTGTTATGTATTTTCTTACAAAAGTAGTTTTATTCAGGATGGTTAAGTTCCCAGCCAGCCCACAAATGCCTCTATAATCCAAAATTTACCCAAAATACAAATTTATATGCCATATTAGACTAAGAAGCAGGAAACCACCTTGGTTTTAGAAGGCGTTCACAGTTTTAGCTTTTGTCATCAGGAATCTATCTTTCTGCAGTTCAGTTTTGGAATTGGGGCTTTGCTTGCCTCACCACTCTTCTAGGCCCAGGGTTTGAGGACTCTTAGCAGTGTGGGAGGCGGCTTGGCCAGGAGACTCTTAAGTCCCTGAGACCAGAACTGGGGAATGAGGAAAGTTGAGGGCCACATGCTGAGAAGGAGAGTAGGGCCTTTCGGTGAAAGGGAGTAGGGTAACCTTACCTTCTTTAGCTCCCCACTGTTTTTCTTGGATGCCTTAGCTGGTCTAAATTCCTGGGAATAGGCTCACTCCAGGCTCCTGGTGCCTGGCATGGCTGAATCCTGTGAGAGTCTTTCTCTCTTGCAGAGACTCAAACTACATAAAGGAACAAGGTGGGACTTGAGAGGAGGAGGCTATTCTAAACCTTAACCAGGAAGAGTAGTACAGGAATGTTCAGTAGCCAGATAGGGACAGAAGGGGTGATAAATTGAGCTGCTCATGTGGGAAAAGTATAAAAGTTTTAAAATTCTTGGTTATGACCTCTAAGAATAAGTTAAACTTCAGATCCTATAAACTACGTATCACGTACATATCTAAGAACTATAAAACAGCTACACAGAGAGCCTTGGGAGATAAGGGCCATTCATGTGTAGCTATTTTAAAGTTCTTAGATTTGTTTTTTCATTTTAATTTTTTTAAGACAGAGTCTCATTATATCACCCTGAGTAGAGTGCCATGGTGTCACAGCTCACAGCAACCTCAAACTCTTGAGCTTAAACGATTCTCTTGCCTCAGCCTCCCAAGTAGCTGGGACTACAGGCACCTGCCACAACGCCCAGCTATTTTTTTGTTGTAGTTGTCATTGTTGTTTGGCTGGCCTGGGCTGGGTTCAAACCTGGCAGCCCCGGTGTATGTGGCTGGCGCCCTGGCGGCTGAGCTACAGGTGCCGAACCTTAGGTTTTTTTTAAAGACTGATTACATATGTGGCTGTTCATCTTTTCATTTTTATGAGATATTTTCAGCTATCTAATGGTTCTCAAAGAATGTAGAGGTAATTAACTAAACATTTTTAAGTTCCATTGGTCGACATTTAGAAGGATTTGATCTTTTCTCTGTTGGTTTGATTTTAGGTTTTTTGAGCATGGAAAGGAATCTGGTGGGTGGGTGCTGAATGTGCAGAAGTGGTTGTTCCAGGGTTAATGGTAACTGATGCAATACATTTCGGTCCATAAGGAATAACCTCTGACCTCATTTTCTCTGTACCCTAAACTCAGGAATATTTATCACCAACATGACATGTATATCTTAAATGTTCATATGTGTTTTAAAGAACATTATAAGACTTTTCAAATGCATCATAAAGCCTTTTTCTGGTTAGTGGCCTTACCATTTTTCAGTTATTAAACTAGTAAGTTCATGTTTGAGACTTAAACAGATTTAGTTTAAGAACACTTTTAACTCTTTAATTAAACTGATTTAGTTTAAGAACAGTTTTAACTCTTCTGTTCTTTTCTTTCTGTAGGTATTATTTATCCAAATGGAATAAAAAGGAAAATAAAAAGACATTTATACTTTTTATTCACATTTTAAAATAGCACTTAACAATAGTTGCTATATCTTGGTGGACTATAACCAACACTTGTTCATAAAGCTAGATTTATTTTATAATGTGGCATGAAATATGAATAGTATGGTTTTTAATTCATTGAGAGATGGGGATTATGCGACATAAAACGTATTTGTCAGTTTTTAACAATAGAAGCGACCAGCTTGAATAATTTTTGCAGTAACTCTTGTAGTTGAATTTAAAGATACCATCTAAACCGTTTATGTACGTTACATGGAAAATAATAACTGTGGCTGTTACTTCTGAGAATATCCTTCTACAGTTAAGACATTAAAGTCTAGGTTGGTTGTAACATGCATTTCTTGTCATGTACTAGATCTTTGATGTTTGCCTATTAAAGATTAAGTTAGCTTTATATCTGATTTTCCTTTTCTTTCTGTCAAATTGACAAGTAAATTCAAAGTATCAACGTAAGTTATTGGCCCTGAACTTCTTAATGGAGATGCTGAACTAAGTGTTTCTTCTTCTTCTATCCCTTTTTAGAGCAGAAGGAGAAACATGTGTGGAATTTAAAGCCATGTTGATTGCAGTGGGTATCCACTTGCTCCTGCTGATGTTTGAAGTTCTGGTCTGTGACAGAATTGAGAGAGGAAGCCACTTCTGGCTGCTGGTCTTCATGCCCCTGTTCTTTGTTTCCCCGGTGTCTGTTGCAGCTTGTGTATGGGGCTTTCGACACGACAGGTCACTAGAGGTGAGATTTCACATATTTAACAGTATTTTCAAAAGCAAAGTCTTTAGTCAGTTATTTGAATATCAATTTTTCCCCTTTATTAGCAAGAGATTCATCATTAACCCTAGATTGTGGGATATAAGGTAACAAAAGATGACAGAAATCATTGTTTCTTTTTCTTGACTTAGAACATTGACTTTTCAGTCATGCTTCACAGTTTTCCCTGTCCATCTGCATCAGTCAGGCTTTTCCAGAGGAACAGAAAAGAGGGTAACTGAAGATAAAGAGATTTATTTTAAGGAACTGGCTCACATGATTGTGAAGCTGGCAAGTCTGAAATTTATAGGGCAGGTGGGCAGGCTGGAGATCTGGCAAGAGTTGATGCTGAAGACCTAAAGCAGAATTTCTTCTTCCCTAGAGAACCTCAGTGTTTGCTCTTAAGGATTTCAACTGGTTTGGTAAGGGCCACACACGCTATTGAGGGTAATCTCCTGTATTCAAAGTCAGTACGGTCACAGGAACACTTAGCTTAGTGTTTGATTGAATAACTTGGTACTATAGTTCAGCCAAGTTGACACAAAACACTGTCTCTGCACCTCAGACCCCATGATCTGACTCCTCACCTGCTCACTGGGTAGCTTATCCCAGTGATAAAAAGAAGCTGGGTTTTCATTAGTTGAGAAAAATAAAGACTGGTACAGTGTGAACATATAGGTGAAGACACCAAACAGATAACAAGAGAGGAAGGGCTGTTTCTGATTGCAAGGTTTGGGAAATTGTACACTACCTGACAAGTATCCATAGCCCATTAGGAATTAGCTGTGGCTATTTAAGAATGAAAATATTTTTCTTTTGACTTATGTGAATTATTTTTTCAAATGGCTATTTAGGACAGAAATACTAAGTTGAGACCTAATTACTTAAATCAGTAGAACTGTTATTTTTTGGCCCAAGGTCTATGGAAGAATTATTAAATGCCCTGTAAGCTGAGTGAAACCTTGTGGGAAGCTCTGCATCAGGGCACAGATTTCCATTCTGATGAATGAAGAGCAGCCTGGAGGACATTTTGGAGCAAAGGCCCATTGAGCCTAGTAGTAGGGAGGCTAGTGAGGTGCTGCTGATGAGCTGGGGTTTAAGAGAAGTTTGGGCAGTACAATGGATGGGATTTGGTAAGTGATATGAGAGTATGAAGAAAAGACTTTAGGGTGCTTCCTGAGTTCCTGCTCTGAGTAATAAGGCTGTTGTGGTCCCTTAATGGGAGGCTATAGGAAAGGGAGGAACAAGGTTAAAGGTGCAGGATGTAGTGAACTCATGTTGAGACTGGCTTCATTTGAGGTGCCTCTAGGTGAGCCAAGTGGCACATGCACAGTTACGTTTGATGCACAACAGAAAGGCTAGGTTGGAGATGGATTTGAGAAGCAGCCACTGGGAGGTAATGCAAGCCAGGGATGTGGCTGAAATTTCTTCTTTCCCAGCCACAATGCTGAGTGAGTGAAAGTGTGTTTGTGTCTATCTGTCTGTCTCCCTAGTGGGGAGATAGGGCAGCATCACCATTTCAGGAGAGGGAAAGGAGACTGAAGGAATTGTCAGAGTGTTTAGAGGGCGCCAATGCTGTGTGGTGGGATCCTAGAAGGTCAGGAGGAAGGGAGTGAGCAGAAAGGAGTAGTCCACACTATTAGCAGGCTGCGGAGTGATGTGATCTGCTGCCTCCTGGTTTTCAGTAATCTTTTTTTTTTTTTTGAGACAGCGTCACACTATGTCACCCTGGGTAGAGTGCTGTGGCGTCACAGATCACAGCAACCTCCAACTCCTGGGCTTAAGTGATTCTCTTGCCTCAGCCTTCCAAGTAGCTGGGACAACAGGTGCCTGCCACAATGTCCAGCTATATTTTGGTTGTAGTTGTCATTGTTTTTAGCAGGCCTATGCTGGGTTTGAACCTGCCAGCCCCAGTGTATGTGACCCACACCCCAGCCACTGAGTTACGTGCGCCAAGCCCATGATCTTGATAAAAGCTGTTTTCTGGTGGACATGGAGGTAGAGGTCAGTTCATAGTGAGGGAGCTTGGAATGGCAGATGAGACCCTAGTGGCTAAGAGGGGTTCTGGATCTAGGGAGACGTGGCTTCATTTGGTTTGAGGGTTGTTTTATTTTTAATGAGAAGGAGTTGACTTGTTTCTCTGCTCTTAGGAAGGATCAATGGCATAGTCAGGATTAAAGTTATAGTGAAGAATCTATACTTCGGCCGGGCACAGTGTCTCACGCCTGTAATCCTAGCATTCTAGGAGGCTGAGGCGGGCAGATTGCCTGAGCTCACTAGTTCAAGACCAGCCTGAGCTAAAGCAAGACCCTTCCTCTAAAAATAGCTGAACGTTGTGGTGGGTGCCTATAATCCCAGCTACTTTGGGAGGCTAAGGCAAGAGAATCACTTGAGCCTAGGTGTCTGAGATTGCTGTGAGCTATGATGCTATGGCACTGTACTAGGGACAACGAAGTGAGACTCTATCTAAAAAAAAAAAAAAAAAAAGAATCTATACTTGATGGCTGGATGTGACAAGGTCCTTGAAGAGCCAGAAGGGAAGGGGTGAGATGCAGGGATGAGTCCTGGCTATGTAAGAAGGAAATACAAGGATGGACAAGTAGAGAATATTGTTGCTAGGGCAGGAAGGAAGTGTGGGGGGTTCACTGCTGATTGCCTCTGTTCCCAATGAGTCTGGAAACAAGGTCATGAAGTGTATTCAGGCCTCAAGCTGTAGAATGGGCAGGGCAGCCACTGAGCAGAAATGAGGCAGGAGTTCAGGCCACGTTTCTCCTAGGCATAGTACTGCTGTGCTCCTCTGGTGCTGAAAATCAGGAATTTCTGTGTACCATAATAAATAATATTAAATATAATACAATATAGTAATACAATTAACATAATATAACTAATACTATATAATAAGTTTTACTGTATTATAATTTTCATTGCCTTTTTGTGTTTTAACCAAATAACTACAGTATCGAATAAAATTTCTACTTTTCTTAACTGATTCTTTTCTTCATTTTTAGTTAGAAATCCTATGTTCTGTCAACATTCTCCAGTTTATATTCATTGCCTTAAGACTGGACAAGATCATCCACTGGCCCTGGCTTGTATGTAACTTTTTAATCCTTAAATAAACTTTTCTTTTTTATTATAAAAGTAATTTGTGTTCATTCTAGAAAACTTGAAAAAGATAGACAATCGTAAGTAATAGATAATAATCACCCAGAGTCTCGCCACTGGGAAGATAACATGGTTAGTAATGTTTTCTGTTTCCTCATTTTAAACAAATAGTTGAGATCATGCCGTGCATATAACTATTCATCCTATTTTATTTTGTTTAATATTTTGTTATAAACATTTTCCTATGTTAATATGTCTTTATAAACATCTTTTAAAGTTTAATTGGTGCAAAATAGTCTTCCAACGTATTAATCAAACCGTCTTCTGATTTCTAAAACAGAATATTTAGTTGTAACCAGTATTTGGTGATTTTAAATGATGCTGCACTATATATTTCTGTACATAAAAATCGTTGCCTTAGGCTCGGTGCTCATAGCACAGTGGTTACAGTGCCAGCCACATGCACCAAGGGTGGCAGGTTCGAACCTGGCCCTGGCTAGCTAAAACCAACAATTGACAACCGCAACAAAAAAATAGCCGGGCGTCGTGGCGGGCACCTGTAGTCCTAGCTACTTAGGAGGCTGAGACAAGAGAATTGCTTAACCCTAAGAGTTTGAGGTTACTCTGACACATGGTGTCATGTGACACCATGGCACTCTACCGAGGGTGACGTAATGAGACTCTGTCTCAAAAATACATAAAAAGAATTTGCCTTACATTTTATTATTTACTTAGGAAATACTTCATAAACAGTATTACTGGGCTAGAGGGTGGGACATGTTTGAGATTCTTAAGTACATACACTTCATTGCCAACTCATTTTTTGAAAATGCTGTACCTGTTTAAATACTGGCTAAGAGTGGAGTCCTAAGTCAAGCTTCTGAACTGTGTCTTCAGTTAATGGGTGCTGGGCTAAATTAACTAGGATAGAAGGATGGCTAGAGAGAAGGATAGGGAGATAGGTAAGTGGTAAGCTATAAACTGGAGTATACAGTATGGTTTCAACTATTAAGTGCATAGAAAAAAGATGGAGAACAAAGGCAAAAGAATTCCCTTGCCTCTGGGAGGTGAGGTCAAGCTGCTGTCTTTGTTTTTATCTTCTTTGCTGCTTGATGTGTATTTTTGCACACAAGATATTTTCTGCATTAAACATAGTTTACCATATTTTGCCGTAAAGAATGTGCATTTATTTGCCTGAACTTTGGACGTAAAAGTAATGATGCACACTGTACAGCTTGGGAGTCAGGGAGCCCAGCAGGCCTCTCAAGACCACTGTGCCTTCTCACCTGAGCCCACCAGGCAATGGGGTTCCAGTGGGAGTGGGCCAAGTGGCCTCCACCAAGCACTGTGACCAGGAGAGGCAACAGTGAGGGGGCTGGTAAGGCAGGCCACGGTTGTGCAGGACAGGGAAGGGCCAAGGCCCAAGGCCCAGCTGTGCACAGGGGACCAGAAGCCCTACACAGGCCCAAGGGACTTGCCTCACTGCCTCTGAGATAAGCAGCCTCATAAGCTTCCTCCCCACCAACCACATACATGGCCATTTCAGCCTCAGTCCCTAACCTGGCAGAGAGGGAAGAGCTCCCAGGAGAAAGAAGGGACAGCCTTCAAAGAGCAGGCTGCAGCAAGAGGGTACCATTAATATGAGAAATAAAAGAAAGAAATTATAAATTTGAACCTCTTCAAAATGAAAATGAAGTGAAACGAAAGACAAGCCATGGATTGGGACAAAATACTTGCAAGGCACGTATCCAAACATTGACTAGGGTGGTGCCCGTAGCTCAGTATGTAGGGCACTGGCCACATACACCAAGGCTGGCGAGTGCGAACCTGACCCAGGCCAGCTAAAAAAACAATGACAACTGCAACAAAAAATATGGCAAGGGATTGTGGCGGGCACCTGTAGTCCCAGCTACTTGGGAGGCTGAAGCAGAAGAATTGCTTAATCCCAAGAGTTTGAAGTTGCTGTGAGTTGTGACATAACGGCACTTTATCCAGGGTGACAGTTTGAGACTCTATCTCAAAACAAACAAAACAAACAAACAAACAAACAAAAAAAAACATTGACTAGGACCCAAGACATACAAAGAACTCTTAAAACTTCAAAAATAAGAAAACAAACACCTAATTTAAAAATTGACAAAAGATAGTCCACAAAGAGGATATACACATGGAGAATGAGCACGAGAAAAGATGCTCAACATCATTATCCATTCGGGACAGGCAAACTAAAACCAGGAGGGGTTCCCGACATATTTATCAGAAGGGCGGGACCCAAACACACTGACACAGCCAGGTGTGTGGGGGGATGTGGGGAGGGGAAGTGGGATGCTCCTCCCTTCCTGGCAGGAAGGCAGAATGGCACAGGTATTCTGGAAAACAGGCTGGCCATTTCTGATACAATTTAAGGTGCACTTCCCATGTGACCCAGAAGCCAGTCTCCTGAGCATTTACCCAAGAGAAGGGAAAACAGCCAGTCACTTAGAAACCCACATTCCAGTGTTTTGAGCAGTCTCGCTGGGGATAGCCAAAAGCTGGAAGCCACCCTCAGTGGACGGATGGGGACACAAAACGTAGTCATCCATGGAATGCCACTCAGAAATGAAAGGGAACAACCTGTGGACACAGGGAGCAACCTGGTTGAATCTGGGGAGACATATGCTGATTGCCGGCAACCAGTCTCAAAAGGTGACAACATGCTGTGATTCCATCTACGCAATGTGCTCCCAAAGACAAACGTATAGAGACAGCACAGATCAGGGGTTACTGTGGGGTGACAGTGTGACCATGGAAGGACATCACAAAGGATTTTATTTTTATTTTTTATTTCTTTTGAGATAGAGTCTCACTTTATTGCCCTCGGTACAGTGCTGTGGCATCATAGCTCACAGCAACCTCAAACTCCTGGGCTCAAGCGATTCTCTTGCCTCAGCCTCCTGAGTAGCTGGGACTACAGGTGCCAGTCACAATGCCTGCCTATTTTTAGAGACGGGGGTCTCAGTCTTGCTCAGGTTGGTCTTGAACCCATGAGCTCAGGTAATCCACATGCTTCGGCCTCCCAGAGTGCTAGGATTACAGGTGTGAGCCACTGCGCCTGGCCTAACACAAGGGATTTTACCGGGTGGGAGATCTCTTCTTTTCTGTGTCCTGGCTGTGGCTGTGTGCATGTATGTGTGGGTTACAACTCTTGGAAGTGTACACCAAGGGAGCACAGTCACTTTTACTGTGTGATAGTTAGTCAAAGAAAACAGGAGAAATGAGAAGTCTTGGGGGGCAGGACAGGAAAGAGAAAAGATGACACAAGGGAGCCTGGCTGGGTGACAACCCCAGGACTTATCCTTTGGGCTCGCGTGTGGGTGAGACAAGGTCTTTCTGGTAGGACAGCAACATACTCGAATGCTTGTGGGGTGGGGCGGGGTCAGGACAGCACGCGTGCCCAGCCTCAGTCTGCCAAGTTCACGAACGTGGTGGGGGTCCCGAGACACCCAGACAGCCAAAGTTCCCGGGCACAGCAGGTTGTGGAAATGTCCCCTGAGAAGAGAGAACGGTGGGCTGTGATGCCAGCGGAGCCAGGCAGAGCCCCAGTGAGCGTAGGAGGGAGGGAAGGGGGAAAAACTTCAGGAAGAGCAGAGGCCTCTGCTGATGCCAGGCTGTCCCAGAAGGAAGAGGGGCTGACTGACAAAGGAACGTTGGTTTCCCCAGGAGCACGCCCACAGCGAGCCCGCCATCCCTTGTCTTTCACACACTGTCATCACAGCAGGCCTAGGAGGGGGCCATCCTCATGGAGGCTGGCGCTGTCTTAACTGGAGAGACCCAGAAAGGTGTGGAGCAGGCCTTCTCCGGGAAGCTGGGTGGAAGCGCTAAGGCCACGTCTTCTCCCCGCCCTGCCTCAGGTTGTGTGTGTGCCGCTGTGGATTCTCATGTCCTTCCTGTGCCTGGTGGTCCTCTACTACATCGTGTGGTCCGTCCTGTTCTTACGCTCCATGGACGTCATTGCAGAGCAGCGCAGGACACACATAACAATGGCCCTGAGCTGGATGACCATCGTCGTGCCTCTTCTCACTTTCGAGGTGAGTCTTCTGTGGGAAACCGATCCGGCCTTGCCGCCCACCCTTCCCTCCACCAGCATCCTGCCCACGTAGACGGACTGCCTGCTATCCCTCGAAATCGCAGCGTGCAATCCGGGAGAGCACACCTCTGGAGAGGACATCTGTCCAAGGAGAAGGTCCTTTCCTTTCCCTGGGGGGCGGGCAGGGGCTGCAGTGAGAAGTGCGCCTTTCCAGTCCTGATGCCTCTGAATGTCTCCAGGTCCTGCTCTTAAAAGGGCAAGTTGGAGGTCTGATTTTTGTACTTGAGTTCAGTGGAGAATTCTAGGATGGGCACTGGTAACTCCTTTGAACAAAGTCCTGGAGCCCCTAAAGACCACAGGTCTGTAGCCGCTACCCTTGGTGCTGACCTCCCCTCTTGTGAGAGCTCACCAGGCAAGGGCTGCCCAGTGGGGGGCAGCTTCCACAGTCCTCCATGTTCCATTGTTGTGTCAAAAGGACCCTGACTGTGTCTCTGTCTTTAGATCCTGCTGGTTCACAAACTGGATGGCCACAACGCATTCTCCTGTATTCCCATCTTTGTGCCACTATGGCTCTCCCTGATCACACTGATGGCAACCACGTTCGGACAGAAGGGAGGAAACCACTGTATGTACTTGGCATTTCAGAAGCCCTGGGAGGGGGGAGTGTCCTCAATCTATAAAAGGATAAGACTGAGGGCCCAAAGGTAGAAGTTGGTGTGGAAAAGCAAAGGTTCAGGAAGTTCTGGGACCTTCCGAGGGAAGGGAACAGTGTCACCCTTGCTTTCCCCTGGCCTGCACCACGGCTTTCCTCCACATGTGTGCTGAGATTTGAGGCAGGCACGAACATGGCAGGCGGCCTCCCACGACTTCCTTCCCTCCTCTGCAGAAGTGCAGCCGAGGTTGTCCTCACAGGGCTTCTGAGGATTAGATGAAAAGTCCACATCTCACACCTGAGCCCCGAGGTCGTCCTATGTCCCTTTCTGCCGTCTCTCCCCCACGTCCTCGCTGACATCAGAGTGTTGTCCGGTGCACTTGTGTGCTCTCACGTCGCACAGACCCCCAGAGTGCTGCTCTTCTGGAAGGCGGTGGGTGGCGCAGTGCCTGGGCTATGCTTGCTGCCTATGCCCCAGCCCTGTCTGTGCCAGGAGAGCCAGCCCCGAGCCGTGGTGTGCTTGTGCACTGAGAGGGAGGAGGGCAGGCATTGGGGAAGTAGCTTCAGGGTGGCCCCGGACCCAGACCAACATGTGTCTGCTTCCCTCCCAGATTCCACAGGGTCACAACAATCCTTTGGGCACCCGGGCAGGGAAGATAAGAGGAGGACGGAATGGTGTAGGCATGACAGGTATTGGAGACTCTCCAGGGCAGTGGTTCTCCAACTTGAGCACCCAATGGCCTCCCTAAAGGGCCAGGAACAGTGGACGGCCTGAGCCCAGCCCAGCCCAGCCCAGCCCACGGTTTCCGATCTGGTTCAGGAGGTCGGGGCTGGCGCCTGAGAATCACAGCCCAAACGAGGCCCTGGGGATGCTACTGCTGCCGGTCCGGGAGCTCTACTTTGAGAACTCCTGAGCTGGACACCGTAGTCTTGTCCCTGATTGGGTTTTGAGGCCACATTCAGCCTTCGTTTCCAAGCAATCTGGGTAAAGTAGACTTCTTGTTTGGGAAAGAAAGTGACATGAAGATCACTTGGGCCAATCTTTGAAAATTCTTATTTTTCAGGGTGGTTTGGTATTCGCAAAGATTTCTGTCAGTTTCTGCTTGAAGTCTTCCCATTTTTGCGAGAATACGGAAATATTTCCTACGATCTCCATCATGAAGATAATGAAGAAACCGAAGAAACTCCAGTTCCAGAACCTCCTAAAATCGCTCCTATATTTCGGAAAAAGACCAGGGTGGTCATTACACAGAGCCCTGGAAAGTATGTGCTGCCTCCTCCCAAACTAAACATTGAAATGCCGGATTAAAGGCCCCTCGGGGGACAGCACATAAGTGGACTGGGACGCACACTCTCTCCACCTCCGTCTGCCTCCTCTTCACCCTGCAGTCCAGCCCCGGAATTGGAGCTGGGTCTCCAGAGACGTCCATCTCATGCCTTGTTTGCACCCAACGCCTGTCAGCCACTCAGCAGGATGGGACACAGAGGTGGCAGGTGACTGGCGTGTGCATGAATGGAGTGGTTGCCAGGGAGAATGGGAGAGAGGGAGCAACGATTTACCAGCATCTGGGAGGGAGTCTGAGGCGTTGGCTCATCCCCTTCACACCCAGGGGGCTGGCTGGCTGACCAGGCCCACAGAAGGGACATCTCTCTATGCAGCTGGTTTTCAGAGCGTTAACGTTCTGATCACAAGTGTTGTTCCAAAATGTATTTTCCCACTGGACCGACCCCTCGTGCGTGCGGCTCCGAGTTGTCCCACCGTGGCGTAGTCACTAGGAACTGTAGCGATGTCTCTGATGCACCACACGTTCAGACACGGCACAGTCCTCCGTCTTCCCATTCCTACCGTGGAAGTGGTTTCTCTCTGGGCATGCTGACAACAGTTTTTAATGGCCTCACGGTCAGCCCTTTCTGATGGAGTCACTCCATGCCTGTATAGTATTTATACACTTGCTGTAGCATTGTGATGTACGGTGTTACCTCCTACTTCCGTACCGTGTATTCTGTTAAGGTATTTTTTCACAAGCTTGTGCTGGAGATAGACGTATTCTTCTGCACAAGTAGAAGTGGCACGCTGCCCTACCCTCTGGGGTGGTGCACCTTCACAGGACGTTGCCATTTACGCCCTGAAAGTCTCCCAGGTACGTCCTAACTGCTACTGCCAGGAGAGCCACAGCAAGCAAGAAGCGGTTTGTGCTTTTCTGACCTTCTGGGAATGCTGGCTCCCCAACACCTGTAAGTGTCACCGGCAACAGAACACTGCAGAGTGTTGGCGAGAACAGAAACGGCCGCGGAGTCGTGCCTGTGGTAGGGTCTCAAGCTCTGTGTGCCAGCAGCGAGACTTCAGACGAGGCACGATGCTCTCTCACGTGAGTGCGGTGTCTCCGGGCACCACGGGACAGCCGTGAGTCACACGCTACCAGTGGGACTGGTAGCCTCCCGCCTGAAAACAAATAGGTCATTCATTTAAAAGAGAAGAAAAGGGGGTGTTGACATGCTCAGCCCGGAGAGGAGTGTGCACTTGAAAATGGCAGCTGCTCACTGGCCTAAGTCGGGCTCAGTTCCAGCCCAGCGCATGCTACCTCCACCGTGGCACTGGCCTCCAGCGAGCCTGTTCTGTTTGGGGCCGGAGGTGATGGAGTGGTGTGGCCTTTCCTGCTCAGTGTGTACAAGTATAGCTAAATCCACTATTTTTGCTCTCTTAAACTGTTCAATAAACCAGCTCCTCATTTTACACGGGCACTGTGTGCTCCTGCTTTGATTGGTGGTCCTGGAAACCAGAATGGTTCTCAGCCAGAACAAAGGGAATCTCCAGCTTTGCAGGCAGCCGAGGCTGGCAGGTGTGGGGGAGGATCTTTTATGACGACTCTGTCTCAAGGGACAGCCCGGAGGTACACGGGGGAAGGAGGTGATGTCGAGATTCTAGGGGTGGCTGAGTCAGCCATGCCATAGTTGGGTCAGCTGAGCAGGCTTTCCAGAGTGTTCGCGGGTCTACAATTGACACCATCTTTTTAGTGCTCCTGGGGCTTTATCTGGTCAATGAGTGAAGATTTCTGACCTTTCCACAAAATCTCTGCAGTTTCTCTCTAGCTCACCCAGCTATGTCTACACTTTAGGGGGACCTTAACCCAGGTAGCCTTTCGGCTCGTGGATTGCAGCTAAGAAATTGACCAGTTGCAGTTGGTTGAAGGATGCCCTGTAGGTAGCCCAAGGCCACAGATGGCTCCTCCCTGAAGCTCATTACCTTTCAGACTTGCATGTAAAGAAAATCCTTTTAAGTAGCAATAGTAGCTATGAATCACCTGTCAGGGGTCTTTGCGGCCTCCTGTCGTCCCACTGAACCCTCCTGCTCTTATCCCTGGCAAGAAATGGAGGCTGAGAGAGGTTAAGGGACGTGCCCAGAGTCACACCGCTGAGAAATAGCTGGGTGGAGACACCATGGTCAGCATCCCGCTTTTAGACTGCTGGCTCTCGCCCACTGTAGCAGAGCCTCAGGCCCCAGTGTCGCAGTGACTCAAGGGTGGAGGTAGTACTGTTTCTTGGCGAACTCAGACCATCACTGAGCTCTGTGCCCAGAATCCAGGGGGCACCCTTCACTCTGACTCACCAAATTTTTCACCCAAGAAAGACCAGTATGTGTCACGAGCAAGGAAACAGGCGAGAACCCTGGAATGGGGCTGAGGAGGTGGGCTCTGGGGTGGGTCGGGTGGACGTCCCAGGACTGTCTCATGGTAATTGAGTGACCTTGGGGGGGGGCACAGAGCCATTCCTGTGCCTGTGTCCCCCTCTTGGGGGACATTAATGGTAACGTTAACTAAGTAAGAGTTCACATGGGGAAAGGCTGAGAACGGTGCCAGCCCATCTCAAGTGCATAAAATATCAGGCCTGTTAAGTCACTGTATCTGCATATCCTCCTCAGGTAAGAAATAATGTCACCTAGCAGTTGATGTGTCCCCATGACTCCATATTGCTTTAATCTGTAACAAAGGGAGGTGTGGACATCTGTTAAATATCAGCGTCCCCCACCTGGCTTTTGGGTAAGGGTTAAACCGAGAGACTGTAGGGGAGCCTGCTGAGGTGGCACCGACGTGCTGGCTTACCTTGGTCCTGGGTCCCTGGAGTGGGGCAGCCGGTGCCCTGGGACTCCCAGGCAGGGATTAATTCTGTTGTCAGCTGACACCACACAGGAACACCCAGAATCCTCTTCACTCCCTGGCTGCAAATTCAAAGTCCCTTTCAACGGCCGTGTACACTCCCTGATTGTCCATTTCTAGGCATTTTCCAAGGGTGAAATGCTTGTCATAAACTGATGAATCTTGAAGATGTAAAAACTGACCCACGACTTCCTCTTGGGACTGTGACCTTTTCCTCCCAGAGTCTGGAGTTCTGCTGCCCTGGGGCCTAGATGGTTGGTACTTGCAGTCAACTCAGAAGTAGGGTTTCCTCTTCTTTCTAAACTCCGAATCACATTTACAGTTTTACTGTGATCCCTACTTTAGAAGTGACTCCCTCACCTCCCTGGGAGGATGAAGACAAGAGTGGGCACTAAGTCTGCATGAAGAAATACGGAGAACAAGCCAGAAGCCGCGGAAGCCCCACCAGCACCTCCAGCCCCAAGCAACTCTGACATCTCTGAATGAGGACGACCAGGAGGTGGGGAAGAACCAAGATCTTGACCACCCCACACCCAAATCAGGAGTGAGTCTGCTCTGCCAGCAACTCCTGTGAAGAATGATGGCGCTCAGGTAGCCCAGGCGGTGATCAACAGCCAGAGGACACCCAGGCTCAGGTCACCCTGGTGGCAGGTGTCACTGTGCCTGCAGAGTTCCCCATGCCTGTTTCCTGCACTTCCCACCCAGATGAATCCTTCCAGGCAGTGCTGGGCCTCCCAGCCGAGAGTGTCCCAGGATTGTCAATGTGACACCACTGAGCTCCTATTGCCTGCCCTGCTGCCCTTCCACCACGCCCAGGTGCCTGTGCCCTGTCGTGGCTACTGGGCCTGCGGCCTCTGTGGCCATGTTCCCTCACCTGTGACTTTGGTCCACTGTTGCCCCAGCTGCCACTGTGTCTCAGGATGCGCACCAGCTGCTAAAAGGCCCCACCTGTGCCCAGACAACGCCGACCACCACAGATAAAACGTAAACGCGACCGTGGGGTAGGAACCTGCGCTGATTTAATAGAATGAGCAGAAAACGAGTTTTCTGTCTGCACCAAAGTGTTCTCGGCCTCTGTCAGTTTTCTTCCATTGCAGGCAGGTACCCCTCTCATGTCCTTGACTGACATAGTAACAACCGCAGTGTAACAGCCCTCTCTGGTTCAGCGCAAGTACCAGGACATAAGGAGGTCTGGGTTCTACTCAGCCCTCAGACATCTAACACCACTCATTAGAACTGACCTTGAGGCTCGGTGCCCGTAGCACAGTGGTTAAGGCGCCAGCCACATACACTGAGGCTGGGGGGTTTGAACAACAATGACAACTGCAATAAAAAAATAGCCCAGTGTTGTGGCAGGCATCTGTAGTCCCAGCTCCTTGGGAGGCTGAGGCAAGAGAATCACTTAAGCCCAAGAGTTTGAGGTTGCTGTGAGCTGTGCAGCCACGGTACTCTACCGAGGGCAACGTAGTGAGACTCTGTCTCAAAAAAAAAAAAAAAGAACTGACCTTGAAATGCTGGCAAGGACAAAGACCAAGCATTGGTGGCTGAGGGTTCACAGTGACACCGCGTTCCAGCCTATCCACAATTCCCTGTCATCGTAGTGCCTTTATGGAGCAGGAACTTCAATTACATACAGATTAGATCAAGTCTCACTTGGAATTGGACTACTAAGGCCCCGGGGCTCAGATGTGTGGGGGGCATGCACAGCCAACGAGTCGGCTGGATATGGGGTTTTCATTTTATTTATTATTTATTATTTTTTGTACGTTATTTTTTAAATCATCACTGTATACATTTACGGGGTGTATATAATACAAAAGTATTATATACTTTTAAAGAATATGTATATTATTTATATATTTTTATATATATACTCTTTATGTATTTAAAGAGTATAATATACTCTTAGTTGTTTTGAAATGTACCCTTGCATTGTGTGCATTAGGTGAGATCCTGCCAAATACCCTCCCTCCACTAGCCCTCCCCCCTCCCCTCCTCTCCCTCCTCTCCCCTCTTTCTCTCTGGACTATCTTTGTATTTTATCATTCGGGTGAATGTGTTAAGTGTTTATATATTGGTTTCATAATAGTATTGGGTCCATTGGATACTTTTTTTTCCATTCCTGATCTGTAAGGGAAAAGACCTTTGCCCTGGGGTTTTCACTTTAGAGCAATGGTTCTCAACCTTCCTAACGCGCGGCCCTTTAATACAGTTCCTGTGGGTCGCGACCCAGGTTGAGAACCGCTGCAGAGGGTGCCAGACACTGTCTGCTTACAGGATTTATGTTTGACATTTATGCCCAGTAGTGGATCTGGTGACTTGTCCTGTCTTCTTTCCTTCATCTTCACCCCTCTTTTCCTGCATTCTTTTTCTTTTCTTGGAGCCCAAACTTTGAAGGATGTCATGTTTCAACTTCAGAAGAAACTTCATCTGGATGCTTTGGTGTCTAAGAACGCATTCTGTCATCAGCGAGCCTCTTTAAAGGATGTCTTGTCAGAATGATTGCAGGACATAAGCTTTGGAGTTCGTTCCATAGAAATAATTGGGTATAGACCCCAACCGAGCTCCAAAATCAGGTGGAGGGAGCTCGGACACCAATGCACCAGAACCCAGTTGTAGCCGTCTCTTGGTTTCTAATGCGGGGGTAGGTAGGAGAGTCCTGTGAGAAGTGGAAGGGTCAATAAGAGGATGAAAACATGGGAATGGATTAATCCAGAGTCTAGCAGTGGTGGGCAGACAGATTTCCCCTTAGCCTGCCCACTTCTGAACTGATGTTACCAACTAATGGGTGCTAATCACCTTTCTAAGATTCAGCATTTGTGAGCCCTTCAGCTTTCAAGAAGTACAATTTCCCCATGTCTTTCTTGAACTTACATATGCCTACTGATCTTTAATCATGCAGAGATCCTGCTACGTACAGCCCTCTTTCCTAAAAGGGAACAGTCAGGTGACCCTTGCTTACCTGTCAATCTGTATAGAAAGATGCAGATTTGCCAAAGGCGATCTTGAGTTATTTGCTTTTCCAAAGAAGTTAGAGATATTTTTGGTTGTCAGGACTGAGGCGTTTCTTCTGGTTTCTAATCGGTAGAAAGGACCCAGGCATGCTGCCAAACAGCCTATAATCCCCAGGGCACCTCTCCACCCCACCCCCCTGCCCCTGCCACCGACAGAGAGCAGCACAGCCCCTCGGGGCAGCAGTGCCATCCATTGGAGAGAGACCCTGTCCCGGAGCATCACCTGTGTCCCTGCCTCTCTCACCTTCTTTCCTGTCCCTCCACTGGGTGCCGTGCATGAGGACTCAGTATTCCAGGCAGGACTGGGAGGAAACGATTCATCCTCCCTCCCTGAAATGTAAACAATAATCAAGACTTGAGGGTGAGATCAGGTAACCATAGTCATAGAATCAGGGCCACTGATAGAAACTTCAGAGAGGCATCTGTCTCTTGAAGACACAGAGTCACCAGATTTGAAGGTTCAAAATCTCAACAGCTCTCGTGAAGCAGCAAAATTGCAGGTGACGAAGAATCACCTTGATTTCTTCGTTCTTAGCTACATTTCCTAAATTTAAATTCTTAGCTTTCTCTCAAACTGTTAAACTCTCACATTCTTAATTCACCAGCTAAATTCAAACCGAGTTTGCAGAAGAACAGTGTCAAACACTTGGGCCAAACCTGGCTTAGCCGACTGCTGTGACCTACCTGCCGGCCCCTCTGGTGAGCGAGCTCTGGGTGGAAGAAAACAAATCCGGGCTTGCTGTGACCCTTGTCAAAGCTCCCCCTGCTGGCAGGTGAGCCTGGCATAGGCTACAGTCTGGGTCTTTTCTACACGCAGACTCCTCTCGCAACACAGCCAGGGCCTTTTGCCTGAGGACCAAGTACAGAGATTGGGTTCAGACTCAGCGTTTAGATGGGGGAGAGTCTCGGAAATGGCTGAGGGAGGGGAGGTCCGGTATTGCCAGAGAGCCGTGCTGCAGAGCAGGCCCTGGGAGGCAGCGCGGGCAGCTGCCTCAGTGAGGCCTGGGCCAAGCCCAGAGCCCCTTCCCTGCTGGAGCGCCCCCAGTCTGAGCTCTCTCCAGGAGCACCACAGCTTCCTCTGCGGCTCTGGCTTCCTGATGCTGCTGGGATTCGGCCGTTACAGGGACAGGCCTCAGGGTAGCCATGTGCCAACCACCACCTCCCCCGGTCCAGGAGAACTTAGAACCAAGCAGTCATTTTCCTGACTCCTCTGAGCCCTCCTCAGGCGTTATGCACAAAAGCAGGCTCTTCGGAGCACTTGGGAAGAAAGTGCTCAGAGAGAGGGGCGCAGCCCTTCCTTAAGCCTTGTGACTCGGGGCTCTCCAGGCTGCTCCAGGCAGCTGCCAGTACTTGCTGGCCCAGGCTCAAAGCCCCGTCCTCACCCTCCTTGTTCAACCTCAGAGACTCTGCCTTCCTGCTAAAGTGAGGGTGAGGCCCGCAAGCGAGGCAGCAGCGAAGCAGGGCAGGGAGCAGTACAAGGAGCAGGGCAAGGTACGCAACCGGAGGACACGGGCGGCGGGTGAAGCTGAAGGAGTACCAGCGCCGGATGAGTGCGAGACGTCTCGCTGGCTCCGAGATGTTCATGGGTGCTCTTGTTGACAAGGGCTCTACTAGCTGGAGAAAGGAGAAGGAAGGGCTTCTGGCCAACAAATCCAAGCCGGCCAGCTGTCTTTGCAGCACTCTTAGTAGGGAGACCACTCACAGGGCTCTTCACAGGCATACTGGGGAGGCCAGAAGTGGATTTTGCCTTACAGGTGGCCCTTGGGCCCATGAAAGCACAACGCTGTCACGTGGAACTTTCTCGTGGTCTTTTCCACAACACGTCCCACGTCTTGTTGCTGTCAGGTAGGCATTGTGTGGAGCGCTTTTCAACGCTCCTCGATGGCCTGGGACCTTCACAACTCAGGTGCAGTGTGTCCTGGTGGTGGGTTGTGGCACATGGATCCCCGCAGTGGCCACTGAGATGAGCGAGTGTGGAGGCCGATGATCAGCCCGGGTGCTGGGCCCCTCTATTGCTGCCGTCCTACCCTCGGGGGCTGTTAGGTCTCACCCCACAGTGAGGAAGGCCAAGAGGACACAGTGTGACATCCCACATGAACTTCACTTAATGACCGGGTCCCTCGTACTGGAAAGGTGCTGTGGCCCAGCTGCTTGCCAGACGAGCACAGGGAGCAATGGCGTCACCACACCAGGGAGCCTGGCAGGGCACAGAAGGAGACAGGGTGCCCCGGCACGGACCACAGGCTGCAGAGGGCATACGGAGCACGGGAGGGGGATGGGAGCTGCTGAGAAGGGCACATCACATCACCTCTGAGGCCTTCCTCCCCGGAACCCACAACAAGCCCGGAGTAATCACAAGGAAAGCATCCGCCAGATCCCAGTGGAGGGCTATGCTACGACGCACCTGGCCAGTGCTCAAAACTGTCAAGCTCATCAGAAACAAGGGACTTCTGAGGAACTGTCACAGCCGTAAGCAGCCTAAGGACACAACCGAATGCACTGTAGTAGCTGGCATGGGATCCTGCAACAGCAGAAGAGACACCGCGCGTTCCAACAGGCCCTCCGAACAGAGCGGGAACGTTAGTTAACAATTTTCAACATTAGCTCACTCGCTGCAATGCTCGGAGCGTGCTAACATCCGATATGGATGCTAGGGAGACTGGCTGTGCGGTACCTGGGTGCTCTCTCTCTCTCTCCGTGCCAACTTTGCAGTTTTTCTGCAGCTCTAAAACTGCTCAAAATGAAGACTGTGAAAATTTAAAGGATGAAAGAAAAGTCGGAGGGCAGTAAATATCGTTAAAAAGGACAAAAATGGAAATGGAAACCAACACAAGCACACGCCAATAAGCAGTGTGAGGCCAACATGACTGACCTGTTGTCCTCTGGGCTTTCCTCCCCTCAGCCAGCAAGCCTGGCCTCTGTCCTGGCCTCGCCTCTGGACTCCATTCCTCTCTTCCAGCCCCGAGTGCCACCCTCATCCAGCCCCAGAGATTGTTCTGCCTGGACTGTGGCAGGATGCCGTTCTGGGCCTGCCCTCATTCGTACCCCATGCAGTATCCTGGAGACTTGCCAGAACCCTAGTGCCGTGGTGTCATTATCTGTGGCATGCCTGTCAGAGAACTGTTGTCATCCACAGGGGAAGAAGCATCCCACCGCCTCCTCAGGCTGGCCTTTAAAGCCACGGGACACCAGCCCCTGCCTGCTCCTTCTCCCACCCCATTTCCCACCCTCTCTGCTGCTGGGTGCACACTTCTGGGTCTGTGCCTTGAGGGCTCAGCTCGAGAGTCCTAGTTAACGCACATTGCAGCCATTGTCAGTGGGCACCCACACTTTTTTCTTGCAGGTCACGGGCACAGGACGCTTCTTTGGGCTTGGTGCTGGAGGGTCGTCGGGGGTCCAGCTTGCAAAAGGCACAGTCAGGTACACTGACCTTTGAGAGTCTTGCCTAGATCACTGGGAGGCCACTTCCATTAATATGCATACATAATTGTGTCCTTGGGGACAAAAGTTCTCTTCTGCCTGCTTTCTGGGAGTGAATGCAGACAGTAATTAGAAATACTAGAGGCACAAGAAAAGGTTGCAGCTGACAACCGGGTAATTCTAGGCTATTTCAAATTTTGGAAATGATGGTGTGAGAAAGAATGGTTTCCATATATCCATGTGGAGGACCACCTTTAGATTCTAAGCCGTGGCAGGAAGATTTGCAGTGTCACTCCATCACTCCCTAGGAGCATGAACCTGGGAGGCTGAGAGCAGGCCCAGGGGGGGACCTTTTCCTCAGCATGCAGGGTGTCCACCCAGAGGACTCTCCCTTACATGGGCTGTGTGGTGTGGGTTGGTTGCAGGGAGGGTGGGCCTGAAGGATGGGCCCCAGGGCCAACTCCCACAGACCAAGGTGCTGGTCCCTGCCTGGGTTCAGCAGCCCTGACCATCCCCCCCCCGCAGTAGAAGCTAGAGCAGGTTCTACCACGTCTGCACAGTTCCAAGATGTCAGATGTACCATCACGATAACTGATTTTCAGGGGAAAATGAAAACCTGCACAAAACACACAGGTTCAGAAATATTAAAGTTGGGGGAGGTTATATCTTAGACACACAGTAACAAAAGCTGTTTCTAGACAGGAGGCGTATGTGCCTCCTCCAAGGAGAGGAATCAGAATAGTAAGCAGCCTCTCACATTTCAAACAGAGCTTCTGGGTCCTAGAGTCTAGGACATAGTGCTAGGATGCACCAGGGAGTGAAAGACAGCACCAGAAGGGAGTAGAAAGAGGGTTCAGGGCAATTTGCACAGCCAGAGGTTGGCTAACAGACGTGCATTCCCCAAACCCCTGCCACAGGATAGGAAAAGCAGTATGGAAGGCTCACATGGGCTGCCCACTCAGGTTCCCCACTTTGTTGCTGGAGGTTCTGTTCGCCCTTTCTCTTATCTATTTCTTTACCAATAAACTCTGTCCTTTGTCTTACTTGAATCGTCCACGGTTTCATTCCTAGAACCCCAAGATCGAGGACTGGACACAGAAATTCCAGCTGCGTCAATAGAGTTCTGCTCTCTGCATCCGGCTTCTGCACTGAAGGTGCAGCTCATTTCCTTCTCTTCACAGACAGGTGGTGTTTTGGCCTCTGGTGCAGAGTAAAACCCCACCCAAATAGGGTGGACCTGCCTAAAGACTCAACACCCTACCCTCTCCCACCGGATGTCCCACCCAAGAAAAGTGAATGGGTCAACCCCCTACACACCCCACGGAATGTCCCACCTGGGAAATGTAAATGGGCCAACCTTTTACCTTTACACAGATACCCACCCTTACAACAGATGCCCACCCCAGGAAAGGGAATGTCCTGACTCCCACCTTCCTGACCTTTAAAACCCCCATTTGCCATTACCCATGGATGGATTTCTTCCTGGCCCGGTTGGAAATCTTATCCCACCTGCACGCAGGTGGAAAAAAGCCTTTCTTTCTTTTTTTTTTTAGAGACAGAGTGTTTCTTTGTCGCCCTGGGTAGAGTCCCGTGGCATCACAGCTCACAGCAACCTCCAGCTCTTGGGCTTAGGCGATTCTCTTGCCTCAGCCTCCCGAGTAGCCGGGACTATAGGTGCCCAACTCAATGCCTGGCTATTTTTGTGTTGTTGTTGCAGTTTGGCCCGGGCCAGGTTCGAACCTGCCACCCTCAGTATGTGGGGCTGGTGCCCTACTCACTGAGCCACAGGCGCTGACTGGAATAAAGTCATTTTAATTGCACAAACCGGGCATCCATTTTCCTTTCGTCTTGTGCCTCGGAACAATCTTTCTTCTCTGGCTCCGTAACCTTTCAGCTGGCTCATCACGGGAATCTCAGACCCTGTGTCTCTGTCCTGCAGGACCCATAGCCAATGCCCTACAGTACACACACAGACTGCAGTAGCCTTGGGGGAACCAGTGGGTCATAGAGGAACTGTCTCCTGGGTCATGAGCAATCAAGGACGGCTGCTTCCAGCTGAAAGAAGAGTGTGGCACAACAAAGGGTCCATAGGACAGTGAAGACCAGGGTGCCAGCTCCCCACCACTTGGGGGCCTTACCCTCCTTGTTGGGGTTCAGGGGTCCCGATTCCCTTAACTCAGTTGACCTGGTTCGGTTACTTGGCTGAGCTGGAAATATGCATTCAGTTGGGGTACAGTCTCATTATCTCCTTCAGCACAATCCCATGAAAGCCCCTAAGGACAAGAAACAGACCAGTCACACTCATCTCTGTGTAAGAGCGAAAACGGTGCCATTTCTAAATGCAGTAGCCTGTGGTGAGTTTAGGTTTGATTTCTTTGGCCTGTGAGATCGCTTTCTTCTTTGCTTTCATTTTCACTTTCCCCATTTATGCTTACAAAACCCCATTGTTTCCCCTTTGTTTTGCCTCATTTTATAGTATCTTTTGTGGAACAATTTTTGAGACAGCTACCTTTCACTTACTTCTATCTCTGTAGAGTATTAGCCACTCCCCCCCCCTTCAGTTCAAAGGAAATGGACTGAGTAGGGGTTAAAAAGATTCCACAGGGCTCGGCGCCTCTGGCTCAAGCGGTTAAGGCACCAGCCACATCCACCTGAGCTGGCGGGTTCGAATCTAGCCCGGGCCTGCCAAACAATGACGGTTGCAACCAAAAAAAACGGCTGGGCGTTGTGACGGGCGCCTGTACTCCCAGCTAGTTGGGGGTCGGAGGCAGCACACTCGCTTGAGCCCAGGAGTTGGAGGTTGCTGTGAGCTGTGATGCCACGGCACTCTACCCAGGAGGACAGTTTGAGGCTCTGTCTCAAAAAAATAAATAAATAAATAAAATAAAAAGATTCCACAGGTCACTGCAACAACAGCCACAAAAAAAAAAAAAAAAATAGGTGGGCATTGTGCCAGATGCCTGAAGTCCCAGCTACTTGGGAGGCTGAGGCAAGAGAATAGCTTGAGCCCAAGAGTTGGAAGTTGCTGTGACCTGTGACTCCAGGGCACTGTACCCAGGGCGACTCAGTGAGCCTCTGTCTCAAAAAAAAAAATATATATATATATATATATGTGTGTGTGTGTGTGTGTGTGTATGTATGTATGTATGTATCTTAACTCCCTCTTTCCCAATTTAAATCCTGGCACCATGGAAGGGCAATTCATACTAGAAGTACACTTCATCTCCCAATTAGTTCCTAATATTTAACATAAACTCCAAAACATTGCAAACAAGCCTCGGACTCCACAAGTGGAATCCCAAATCTGACTTCAGGGGTCTTTGAAAACCAAATGAAGATAGACAGATGGGCAAAAGGAGGAGGGATGGCAACTGGCCCCCAGAACAGAAAAATACCTTTCCGAATAGTAGCCCATACTGTGATAAAAAAAATTCCACGGGCAGAAAGAACTTAGAAGCTCGGAACACTCTCTCTGTGTTAACATCAAAGCCACTTTCTCTGCTCTCCCTAATTTTTTTTTTTTTTCTGTAGAGACTGAGTCTTACTCTATGGCCCTGGGGTCACACAGCTCACAGCAACCTCCAGCTCTTGGGCTTAGGCGATTCTCTTGCCTCAACCTCCCGAGCAGCTGGGACTACAGGCGCCCGCCACAAAGCCCGGCTTGCTCTCCCTGAATTTTAAGCCCTCTATTTTCTTCCTCTATCTCTATCTCTGGAGAAGAAAATAAAATACACCCTCCTGTGTATTCCACAGCTGCTCTGCCTGCTAGAAGATCGAGTCTAATGGCCCTACCCCACTGTTTGAATAAAATCTCAAGGTTCAGTTAAACACCTAACTCCTTTAACACTGCAAGCTCTTTCTCGGACTTTTAAAAATTATCTTGACTCTGAAGCAAAATAGCCTTTTAATAAATCCTTGAATTGTTATAATGATAGTTAGGTACGTAGTTTAAAATAACAAATCGGGTTAAAATACATACCTTTATTTTTTCTTGATAAAATCTAATTTATAAAATATAAAAATGGTTAACAGAAAAATAACTTAAAATAATAACTAAAACCTAGGTCAACTAAGATTAATATTCTAAATAAAAATGTATATTTGAAAGCCAGGAAATGTAAATTCTGTTTCTATCTATGTATCTGTCTCTCTATATGTCTATATATGTCATATTCCCATAATATTTCACTATCAGAATATGCAAAAAAGCTCTAATTAATTGACTTTAAAAATGAAAATAAATGTTTACATCCAATATTTTATCAGGAAAACAGAATAAAAAACTCAAATACCTTTTGTTCAGGTGACTTTAGTATTCTTTAATAAATAAAACTAAGTTTAAAGCTGTTATTAAAATTCAGATGTTCAGAAATTATAAAACTGCCACCTCTATAATGTTTCTGCATTTGCTAGATTTAACTATAAGCTTATGTTCTTGATTTTGAGCCTGTGAACGCTAAGGTCAGACAGGTGGCAGTGGAAAAACCTAGGAGCGCATTCTCCTTGCCTAAATCAGCAGCTACAGGACGAAGTCTAACCCACATTGCTCCTTCTTCCCTACACCGACTTTTCCCTCTGGTTATTATGAAAGAAACTAAACCCTCTAGTGTTCCTACTTTTTGCCTTAAACTTTGCACCTAGTAAATAAATTCCTCGGACACAAATAAATTCTACCCCTTTTAGCCATCTTTAATACCAGGTGGCTATGTGAGACTTGAAAAACATAAGAAATACTCCAAAAATGAAGCCTGTATTATAGTTTCAAAACACTTTTCAATAACTTAAAACCTTAAAGTCATGTTATATTTCATAAACTGTCTAAGTCATTAGTAAAATGTAACACCTTAACGGTTTAGATTATTAAGAAACTAAGTCCTTTCTTTATCGAAAAATAAAAACTTTTGCTTGGTGCCCGTGCCACAGTGGTTATGGCGCCAGCCTCATACACCAAAGCTGAATCCGGTCTGAGCCAGCTAAACAATAATGACAACTGCAATAAAAAATAGCCAGGTGTTGCAGTGGCCACCTGTAGCCCCAGCTACTTGGGAGGCTGAGGCAAAAGAATCACTTACGTCCAAGAGTTTGAGGTTGCTGTCAGCTGTGACGCCACAGCACTCTACCAAGGATGACATAGTGAGACTCGGACTCAAAAAATAAATAAATAAAATAAAATAAAAATTTTGCCTTTTAGTATCTTCTAATTATCAGATTTTTTAAATAAATAACTTTATAGTAAACATTAATCCTGTATTATAAAAATATTTTTATATAAGAAAAATTAAAAAAATTAAATTTTATAACAAAAATCTTGCTTAGTTAACTTTTGTCCCCAAAAGAAATAATTGATTGTTTAAAAAAAGTGGAAGCGGCTTGGTGCTTGTAGCTCAGCAGCTAGGGCTCCAGCCACATACACCAGAGCTGGCAGGTTAGAAACCAGCCCAGGCCTGCCAAACAACAATGACAACTACAACAAAAAAATAGCCAGGCGTTGTGGTGGGCTCCTGCAGTCCCGGCTACTTGGGAGGCTGAGGCAAGAGAATCACAAAAGCCCAAGAGTCTGAGGTTGCTGTGAGCTGTGACACCAAAGCACTCTACCGAGGGGAACATAATGAGACTCTAGCTCAAAAAAAAATAATAAATAACTAAATAAATAAATAAAAATAAAAAAGTGAAAGAGAAAACAAAACAAAATTTTAACATGTTCCTAAATTATCTGTGAAAGTTAAATAGAACTCATGAGAGAGGCTCAGCGCCTGTGGCTCAACGGGCTAAGGCGCCAGCCACGTACATCTGGGCTGGCGGGGTCGAATCCAGCCCGGGCCGCCAAACAACAATGGTGGCTGCAACCAAAAAAAAAAAAGAACTCATGAGAGAATT
The DNA here is from genome assembly GCA_963574655.1 of Perodicticus potto. NCBI lineage: Eukaryota > Metazoa > Chordata > Mammalia > Primates > Lorisidae > Perodicticus > Perodicticus potto. The sequence goes on from CAUYRH010112314.1 coordinate 32,447, forward strand.
TATAAAAAAATTTACATGTGAGATGGTGATTTTACATCTTTTGTATTAACCTGGATGGACTTGAAACACATTCTTCTTAGTAAAGCATCACAGGAATGGAGAAGCAAGAATCCAATGTAATCAATTTTGATATGAGGACAAGTGATGCTAGTACATGGGAGGGGTGGGGAATGGGGGAGCAGAAAGAGGGAAAGAGGGAGGGAGTGGGGGAGTCATGGTGTGTGACACACCTCTGGGGGGCAGGACACAAAATAGGAGAGGGT
>CAUYRH010112316.1:0-38202 GCA_963574655.1 Perodicticus potto
GGTGTTGGTGCTGCGGCAGCCAGCTGAAGAGCCAGCGGGCTGGATGACAGACAAGGAGGGGGACCTCCAACCCCCACCAGAGTCTCTAATAGCCAAAAAGGCCGGACAGCTGCCGAGGAGACACCTGTGCCTTGGTGTCTCCTTCACTTTACACTTGGGACTAAATGTGGAACCCCCATTTCCTATGCCTAGGTCAATTTCATGTGAATTTCCTAGGCCTCAATTCCAAGAATGGACTCTGTCCATTCATTGATACATTCATTCACTTTGCCCCGGAAGGGACTGTGTTCATTCACTGATACATTTATTCACCTTGCCCCTGGTGGAAGGGACTGTGTTCATTCGTTTCCTGGCCAAGGAACCCATACACCTATATACAGCCCGAGACTAAAAGCCTAAGGGGGAGACGGGGAAAGACCGGGAGAGAAACGAAGAGAGCTTTTCTCTCCCCACTTGAGTTCTCTCTCTCTACCAGGAGCTTTAGTGTTTTCTGTATTCTTTTCTGCAAATAAATTGTCTTACCACTGGAAAAAAAAAAAAAAGAAAATGCCATGAAGGCTATCTTAAACAGTTTGATGAAAACATTTCAGATTGTGTATGAAACCAGCACATTGTACCCCTTGATTGCAGCTGTGATTTAATAAAAAAAAAAAAAAAGAAAGAAAAACAAGTTTAAATTGTAGTTTAAATTCACACAATCAAATGATCAGAAGAAATTCTATAATCAGTGATGGAAATCACGATTAGAACTTTCTTGGTCATCCCTTTATTTGTATGAATAAATGAAAAACTCCAATCAACCAAGCATTGATGTGTTCCAATGCCAGGGGCATAAGGCTGTGGGATTTATCAAGAGATAGCCGGTGCTCTGTGGTCATTCAAGGACATTTTTGTCTGTGATTTTTATGAGCTGCCTTAGATAACAAAGATACAGTTTAGCCCTTAGAGGCTATAATTGCGAGTTCAAGTTGAAGGCAGAACCTGATGTGTGTGTGGTAGAAATGAAACTTCCCATACTGGCTCATTCTGCAGCCCCCCCAGGCACTGTGCTGGAGGCTGGGGAAGAAGAAATGAAGATGGAAGCCTGTGCTCCAGGAGTGGGGCTCAGAACACGCAAACAGATGGCTCCAAAACAGTGTGACAGAAAGTATATGGGCTCGAAGTCTAGCCTAGGAACACAGGAAAACTAAAGCATTTTCACATTACAGGTCAGCTGCTCTCAGACTCCCAGAGGCCAACAAAGCCAGTGGTTCTGTGAGGAGGGCATTTCATCCACCTGCATTTGTTATTCAGTTATCTACAGATAGGTACAAACATACAAGTACTCCACTGTGTTCATCTAGTGTATTCGTGCCCTAGGACTGTTTTAGAAATTTGTAGGGATATTAATGGTCACAGTGATAGATAGCCATGAATGGGGTAGAGGTGTGGGTACTTGGCATTTAGGGGGCAAAGGCCAAGAATGCTGACCAGACTTTGTATAATACATGGATAGTTCTTCAGAATAAAGAATTGATTTTCAACCTGGGCAAGGTGATGCATGCCTCTAGTCCCAGCTACACAGGAAGATCACTTGAACCCAGGAGTTCAAGGCAAGCCTGGGCAACACAGTGAGACCCCCATCTCTTAATTAAAAAAAAAATCTTCAAGTATCTTCCTGGGGGATACTCATGTAGGACCAAATGAAAAACCTGTTTATAATTACAGATAGTCCCCAGGTTACAAACAAGATAGGTTCCGAGGGTATGCTCTTAAGTTGAATTTGTATGTAAGTTGGAACGGGTACATTTACCTGTTACTTGTAATGGCCTCCACTCACAAGTGTGAATGGAATGTCATTTGGGTGCTTGACTTGGGTTATTACTTGCTGTTCGTAAGTGTGAGTTGTACATAAGCTGGATGTACATGAAAATCATTTTTGTAGTTTTAATATACATTGAAATTTCCAAAGATGTAATAACCTTATAAATAAAAGGACAATTATATGCCATTTTAACAGTTGCTTACCATCTCAGAAAATTTTGGTGTATTTCTCCCCAACATACCTACATTCACTGCATCCACTGCAGTGATCTGCTGATAGGCGCAAGCATACAGTTACTCCATCACATTCACCTACTGTAGTTGTGCCCAAGCAGTATAGATTGATAACCACAGTTTGTTAAGAAAGTTACTTTCCTCTATTTCTTTTATATTAAATTGTTCATATTAATTATTTGCTTAGTTTCATTAGTAGCTGATTGCAGTTTGAGATGGTAAAGAAAATATGGCATTAGAAAATAGTTGTTAATAATGAGGTGCTGAGTCTGATGGATTGAGAAGTGCTGTTCACCTTCCCAAATGCCACCCCAGGGAGGCTGAAGTGTCAGCTAACACTGCCCTCTGATGGCCAGGGGTTAGGGGACACAGCAAGCAAAACAGTCCAGCAGCCCAGGGTTCAAGCATGTCCCTGGGACAAGGGTAGTAGAAGACTACTCCTCGCCCATCCCTGACCACAACCGGGCACAGCCCTACTAACCTGGAAAGAAGTGGCACATGGTTTGTAGTGGCTCAAAGGGATGAAAATAAGATCTCTCCAACCCTGTAAATACCACTCACCATCCCCACTAGGAGAACTCTCTACCACTACTCCCTAGTCTCTCCTCATGCCACCAGAGAAATTCCAGATTAAACATTTCCTCTCCAATCAAATGGGGGTAAGGTTGTGGTAACTGAAATACATACAAAATGCTGAAACCACAACCTGGATACAAATCCTGGGTCTTGTTATACTTGTCACTGGGAGTCCAAGGAGTATAGCTCCTTCTGCTTTTTTGACGATGGGGCAGCTTGTAAACCCAGAAAGTACAATCTTACAGCTTTCGGCTCTGATCTCCCTTCTTAACTCCTGCCAGAGTCTATCACCACTCCCCTCAACCTTGTCCAGGTTAAATCAGGCTGGGTCTGGAATGGGACTTCTAAAGTGTGGGATGACTGAACAGGCAGCTCTAGAAACAGGACCCAGAAAAGGCTGGGCTGAATGCAGCCCTGCCACAAATTCACTGGGTAACCACAGGCAAAACAACCCAGGGGATTCACTAGGTGCCTCCCAGGTCCTGTTCACATCCTCTGCCTCTCTTAGAGACTGATAAGCAAACTGTTTCAGTGGATGGGAGTACAAATTAAAACAGGATGACTTTCATCAAAGATACCGTCAACCAGGGATTTAAATTTTCTGAAACTATAATATGCAGGTTTATTCTCCTTTCACTGAATACTTAATCTGTATATTCAAAATAATCTGTATATTCAAAATGATTGAAATAGGGCATTAACTGTATCACGGGTATTATGATGCCTCACTGTTACCTAGGAAGTAGGCTTTGATTAAATCCAGCCTGAGCATCAACATGGGGAGTTGTTTCAATCCAGCTGCACAGAATCTGAGGTATAATTTCCTGATCTTCAATCCCTCCAGCGGAGCTTCCCTCCAGCAATCTCTTTTGAATGCTACAGAAACAGAACTCCACACTTTGTGGGCGAAGTGGATATTGATGACCTAATCAGATGGCGCTGAAGGGACTGTCCCCCAACCATAAGAGGTCTATGGTAGGACTTGCAAATTTAAATTCCCCAAGGGCACAGCAAAAACCAATACCAATGGGTTATGGGAGGTACTAAAGGTGGTGACAAAAATGAAAAAATGCAAACCGCATCTAAACAGAGCAGCCTTTCCACCGTTTCAGACAATGCAAGAACACAATATGCATCGAAAAGGCTAGGTTCAGTGCTTGTTGTATAAGGGAGGCCACCAGCTTCAAGGACTGTGAAGGAATCTCCTAAGATGTTAGAAAGGATTTAAGACTATCTGGATACATGTTACGTGATTTGGGAGGGCTTTCTAAATGAATGCTGTCAGGAAGCAGTTACCTTTCTTTGAGGCTCTCACTGTCACCCAGGCTAGAGTCCAGTGGCATCACTGTAGCTCACTGCAACCTCAAATCCCTGGGCTCAAGTGATCCTCCTTCCTTAGCTTCCTGAGTAGCTGAGACTACAGGCATACACCACAACACAGCTAACTTTCTATTTTTTAGTAGAGACAAGGTCTTTCTCTTGCTCAGGCTGATCTCAAAACCTGAGTTCAAGCAATCCTTCCATCTCAGGCTCCCACAGTGTTAAGATTAGAGGCCTGAATCTTGGTCAAGGTATCTTTTTAGTGTTGAGTCGTTATTAAGAAAACTATCAGATATACAACTTGCAAGTATTATGTCCCATTCTGTGTGGGTTGGAAGGTTTTCCCTTTTTTGCTCACCTCCTCTGAAACATTAAATTTTTAAGTTTGATAAAGTCCAGTTTACCTATTTCTCATTGGTTGCTTGTGCTTTTGGTGTTGTATCTAAGAAATCACTGCCTAATCGAAGATCATGAAGATTTACACCTGTTTTCTTCCTTACATTTTATAAGCTTTAGCTTTCTTTTACATGTATATCTTAGATCTACTCTTAGTTTTTTAGTAAGAATATGCATTTGAACAAGAACCCAGATGATTTGTATGCAAAATTAAAGTTTGGATACACTGCCTTAAATCACTAATAAATTTCTATTTTCTTAAAATCAGTGGTTTTCAACCCTGGAAGCATATTACAATCACTTTGAGAGTTAAGTCTATGCATAACAGATATAACAATTCCACTTAATCTGGGGTGGACTTATTTTGTAAGTTCTTTAGTTGATTCTAATGTGAAGCAAGGGTTGAGTACTAGTGCTTTACTGATTGACTTTTGTACCCCTCAACTAATTCTTCACCTTCATAAGGATACCCACAAATTATCACCATCCACTTGCCTGTTTGTTTCATGTCTTTCTCATGTGGAAAGAAATCCTTACCATCATTTATACATCCTTCCTGTATGGATTGCACCCCCATGCCTTTGTTGAGCTGGTTTGTACCCACTGTTTGTGATGCTGAGACTTCAACAGTGCCACATTAGACTGGAATCAGTGTCCACAGTACATATGGTACATGAATATAAAGTAGGGTTGGTATTTCTGGGTATGACACAAACCATATCTCCCAACAGAGGATAGGAGTCAAATTGGAATTATGGGGTGAAATAGACATAAGAGGAAATAGTGTTCTATTTTCTCAAATGTTCTGGAAAAATCAAAGATCTCAAGTTGGTCAAGAGCATGGTCTATATAATATTTTAGCATCTAGTTATCAAATTCTCTGTGAGGTATTATTGGTCTTTTTGTTGGGTTTTCTTGATGAGGAGAGGTGGGAATGGATAAAACATTACAGCCTTCCATTTGCAAATCTAGAACCACAGAAACAATTACAATTTGAACTTTCCACAGTAAACAAAAATTACTCTAATGGATCCATGACCTGAATATACAAGCTAAAACCGTAAAACTCTTAAAAAGCATACAGAAAAATCTCCATGATTTAGTAATGTATTGTTAGCTATGACACCAAAAACACAAGCAACAAGAGAAAAAAAGAAAATTAGACATAGATAAAACTTTTGTGCAAATTACATCAAGAAAGTGAAAAAACATATAGAAAAAGTTCTGCAAATCATGATCTGATTAAGCATTTACTATCTAGAACATATAAAGAAATCCTACAGATCAACAACATAATTAAAAATGGGCAGTGTATTTGAATAGACATTTCTCCATAGAAGATATACAAATGGTCCATAAACACTTAAAAAGATGCTCAACATCATGAAGTCATTAGGGGAATGCAAGTCCACAATGAGATACGTCACTTTACACCTACCAGGATGGCTGTAACTTTTTTTAAAAAGGAGAGGGGGAATTAAGCTTGACAAAGGTTTAGATAACTGGGACTCATACACTGCTGGAGGGAATGTAAATGGTATAGCCACTATGGGAAATAGTTTGTAAGTTCCTCAAAAAATTAAAAACAGAATTAGCAGTATGACCCAGCAGTTCCACTCCTAAATATATATTTGTAAGAACTAAAACCAGAAATTCAAAACTTGTCCACTAATATTCACAATAGGCAAATGGTGTTAAGTGTCCACCAACAGATGAAATAGTGACATAAACATACAATGGACAGTTCAAAAGACATGTAACAACATGAATGGACCTTGAAAACATACCAAGTGAAAGCAGCCGGACACAAAATGCCATATATTGTAAGACTGATTCCATTTATGTGAAATGTCCAGAATAGGTAAAGCCACGGACATAAAGCAGATTTAGTGGTTGCCAGGGGGTAGGGGTGAGGAGGAATAGAGAGTAAATACTTAATGGCTACAGGGTAAATGAAGTTCTAGATGGTGGTGATGGCTGTACAGCCCTGTTTATGTCTTAATGCCGCTGAATTGTACTCTATAAAATGGTTACTATGGTAAATTTTATCACAACTTTTTTTTTAAACAGAGAAAGCCACAGGCCTTCATTATCACACCTCAGACTAGAACACATGCTTCCCTTGGGACAGACTATTTCCCAAAGAAAACTAAGTAAACCGTCAAGTATACTGAGTTCCTTCTACAATACTCAACAGCAGCTGAGTCACTACTCTTAGAAAAGGGTTAGCAGTAGTGAAAAAGTGTGTGTTCCTCCTTCTGGGATTACAGTGTGTGGGCGATTAAGATGGTCACAAATTCTCTGACATTCTTCCCATCAAGCAGTGGGGTCTGAGTAAGTTCAACTGCTTATATCATAGAATGTGGGAGAAGTGACACTGAACCAATTTTGGGCCCAGGACTTAAAATACCTGTGGGCATTCATTTTTATTAAAATACTTGCTCTGAAACCTAATCCTTGTGTTGTAAGGAGGCACAAGCCTGTGGAAAGGCCCATGTGGAGAGGAACTGCTACCAAGTGCACTCCCAGATAAAAGCATGCACTCACTGAACAGCCATGGGAACAAGCTCTCTCAAGTAAATTCTCTGGACCCACACAAGTTGCTCCAGCTGTTCACCAAGCCCTGCCAAAACTGCTCACTCATGAAAATAAATGATTTTGTTCTAAGCCACCAAGCTGTGGAGTTATTTGTTAATGAAGCATTAGATAACCACAACACAATGGAAATTCCCTCCTCTGGGAATAAGAAGGATAGAGAATATGTCTGAATAACTTTTTAAAGAATCTAGCTTAAATGCACAAGTGATTACTGTATATCCCCTTAAAAAAAACCTCAGGCTCCACACCCAGCTTTGGTCTTTCAAAGGAAACTACACTAGAGGTCCTATATGTGCCCAGCCCTATTCTAAGCAAATTTAGGGTATACTTCATCATAGTCCACCTCTAGAGGAAATCTCAATCTTGTCCTATACAACTTACCCAAGCAAAAACACTGGAAGGGGTGTGTTTTTCTTCTGGTTCGGAAGGAGGTGATCACAAAGAGCTCAGATGGGCTGGACAGGTGCCACTTCGGACAACAAAAGGCAGACCCTGCTAAGGAAAGTGATAACTAGACAGACAAGTCCTTTGCCCCTGCCTCACATCTTAGCCCATGTAACAAAGGTGCTGATAAGTATTTAAAACACACACACACTATTCTAAGGAACCAAATTCTAGCAGCAACTCCTTATTTCTGTTCTTTTTGGTAGAAAACAACTATCCCCATTGAGTCACCACATCACACTCTGATTGTTCCTGTTAAAATACAAACATGCTACAGTAGAACCTCTATAATTTGACCACCCAAGGGACTATAACAAACTGATCAATATACGGAGGAGGTCAATGTAAGAAACTTTCACTGCTGAGTACATGTGGTGCATGTACAGTCTAAGAAAATTAGGAGGTGATCCTTCATGGAGGTTCTGCTCAGTTGAATTTCCTATCTTCAAAGAAAATCAAAGGCAAGCTTCCATATCACCACCACCACATACACCCCACCCCACAGCTACTGCCCCCCTTTCTCTTCTATTTACTTCAAAACTGTGCGTCTTAATAACTCCTCAGTCCACTTTAACAATTTTACCCCATCACAGTCACAAGGGTCCTTCCTTTACTAAATCCAAAGGATGAACATTTGATCATGATGAGTACTTGAACGAGCAGCACATTTAAACTTTCTCCTCTGGATTAAGTGTCCTCACTAGCTTTTAGAACCCTCTTGGTTCTTACCTTATGACCTACCTGTTCATCTCCTTTGCAGCTCGTTCCTCCACTTGCCTCAGTATCTCCAGTGGAATGTTCAATCAAGTACATCCAATTTGTATTAACCAGCCCTCACATCAAAGCCCTGAACCACCCCCACCTCACCCCATCTCTCCAGTTTTATTCCCTATACCACTTTCCCCTTACCACATCTCTCCGATCTTATTCCCTATACCCTTTCTCATCTTGCTCGGCCACATGGGACTCCTTGTGTTCCACAAACTTTATCTGAAGAATGGGAGCCCCTTTAAATTATCAGGCACAGAGAGGCATTTAAATTTGACAGCAGTCAGCTTCACGCCTCTACCGTTAAGCTAATTATGTCACTTGTAATGTATGGTCTAGACTAAATGAGCCAACAAGCCATAAATGCCATCCAATAGACACCATAACTAATACCCTACAGTTCAACAATGTATGACCAAATATGAATCAATGTTATTTCTATAAACTGATGGAAATTCCTGCCAAACAATTTTGATATATACTTGTTTTTGAGACAGAGTCTCACTTTGTCACCCTTGGTTGAGTGCCCTGCTGTCCTCACAGCAAGCCATCATCTTTGCCTTGGCCTCCCAGGTAACCGGGACTATAGGCACCGCCACAACACCCAGCTTTTTATTTTTTAAGAGATGGGGTCTCACTCTTGCTCAGGCTTGTCTTGAACTCGTGAGCTCAGGCAATCCACCTGCTTTGGCCTCCCAGGATGCTAGGATCACAGGAGTAAGCCACCGTACCTGGCTTGGTTTTATTCTTTACTCATAACTATACACATGAGGATGTGTCAAACAATCCTTGTTCCCTTTTCCCTTTAAAAGCCTATTTGTAACAAAACCCAACAGAACACTCCCCAAGGCAAGGGACTATTAACAAACTGGTCAACGTACGGAGGTCAATGTAAGGAACGTTCACCATTGAGTACATGTGGTGCATGTATAGCCTATGAATCTTGTTTTGGACAGCTGTCCTTACTTTGGCTCAGGTGAACTCTTTATATTTTATGCCTCAGCTTCTTCCTTTAAGTCAACAAGACTTAGAAGGCACAGGGCCTTTTCACAAATTGTCCCTCTTCATGGAAAGCTGTTCACCCCCCAGATATTCAAGTCCTTGTTCAAGTGTCTTTTTTTTTTTTTTTTGTAGAGACAGTCTCACTTTATCGCCCTCGGTAGAGTACCATGGCGTCACACAGCTCACAGCAACCTCCAACTCCTGGGCTTAGGCGACTCTCTTGCCTCAGCCTCCCGAGTAGCTGGGACTACAGGCACCCGCCACAACACCTGGCTATTTTTTTTTATTGTTGTTGTTGTAGTTCGGCCGAGGCCAGGTTTGAACCTGCCACCCTCGGTATATGGCGCCGGCGCCCTACCCACTGAGCCACAGGTGCCGCCCAAATGTCACCTTCTCAATGAGGTAAGGTCTCCTCTGCCTTCCCTATGTAAAATAAGAATATCCCCTTCCCAACCTAACTTCCTTACTACAACAAGAATTTTTATATCAAAGCACCTATAGTACCTGGCAATTGATGTTTTACTATCTCCCTACATTCAACTATGTAAACCTCATGTAGACAACCTTGTTTCATTTACTGCTATACATACATGAGCAATTAGAAAAGAATTTGGCACTTAAGAGATGTTCAATAAATGTTGACTTTCTGAGGCAACTTTTTCATATGGGAAAAGACAGAATACTTGAGGAGGACCACGTGAGATAACTTAGGTCTGCCAAGACGATTTCAGAGCAGAAAAGTGAAAGAAAAACAAAACGGAACAAAACACTGTAGGGTGAACGGAAGAAAAAGAATGCAGCAATTGACAATTAAAACTAAATAATTCAGAGTTAATCAATCACTAACTGGATTAGCAAAGCTTAGGAAGACCAGAAGGAATGTTAGCTCTAGAAAAACAAAGACGACAGACAAACACCATAATACAACACCAGACAAGGGGAGATTTACTAACTGTAGCTTTTCCCATGCTCGTATGTTCATTGGACATAGCATTACCTCAAATAAGGGTCCAATAGGCCTGGCACCTGTAGCTCACAGGCTAGGGCGCCAGCCACGTACACCGGGGGAAGGCAGGTTCAAACCAAGCCTGGGCCTGCCAAATAACAATAACTACAATAAACAGGTGGGTGTTGTGACAGGCGCCTGTTGTCCCAGCTACTTGGGAGGCTGAGGCAAAACAATCTCTTAAGCCCAAGAGTTTGAGGTTGCTGTGAGCTGTGAGCTCTGAGCCATGGCACTCTACCAGGGGCAAGCAACATAGTGAGACTCTGTCTCAAAAAAAAAAGTCCAATAAAAGGGATGGTCTAGTAAGACTGGAAAAGGTTGGATAAATTGACTTTAAATAGACTTATTTAATGTAGGACTTCTCGTTGACTTTAACATGTTTAATGTGTACCTCTAAGAGAAGAAGTACAATACTCAGGATTTATTTCCCTTTCCCATACAACTTGTTATACATGTGTAAATATGTGTACAGACAGTCTAGCTTCACTTTTGTCACTAACATTATTTATTATCTATTCCATATTATTTTGTCATGATATTCCTATTAACATAGTAATAATGTCTCCCTAAACATCCCTTTCGTTACTGTATTTAAGCCAAGCTAGAATACACAGAGGCCAGCTGTCATCTATCTGATTATTCAATATTTGCTATACTTTGTTTAGGATATCACAGATATTGCCCTTGGGAAAGAAAATCCTGAAATGTTATTTGCACTGCTTCAGTCTTTATTCAATTTGTACTAAATAACACAATATGAGAACAATTTAAGCCTATGGTATTTAAGCATCGTTTTAGTACTTTTAAGTATTTTGAACCCCTTAACAAGTATTTAGATCTAAGATAAACATATTAAAACAAACAAGGAAAAAAAAAATCCTACTGCTGCAGCAGCTTAAAGATACTTAAGAGATCATCCTATCCATTGCACCATAAAAGCCTCACTACCACCACATGTATGATAAAATCATGCTGCCTCATTCAATGTTAAATAGGTATAAAAAATGCAAGCACAGCCCAGGTCAATAACCATCAGGCAATTTTTTTTTTTTTAAGACAGAGCCTCAAGCTTTCACCCTGGATAGAGTGCCGTGGCATCACAGCTCACAGCAACCTCCAATTCCTGGGCTCAAGCGAGTCTCCTGCCTCCGCCTCCCAAGTAGCTGGGACTACAGGCACCCACCACAACGCCCGGCCATTTTTTGGTTGTAGCCGTCATTGTTGTTTGACGGCCCAGGCTGGATTTGAACCCGCCAGCTCAGGTGTACATGGCTGGCGCCTTAGCCCGTTGAGCCACAGGCGCCAAGCCTCAGGCAATTTTTTTAACACACAATACAGTATATATGTGACATTTTACTTTGGGGAAGCCTAAAAAATTAATGAAGAACAATCTAAAATATAGTGAAATCTGGGCTAAAATAACTCCAGCAGCCTTCAAAAGATAAGGTTAGAGAAAATAAATTGAAGACATATTTATTTTCCTTTCTACAAATGAGGCACAACAAACAAAGTGTAAAAGCTAGAGATTTATTTTTATTTTGTGATTAATAAACCGTCAAATTGGTTATGACACTATCCCACACTGGTGACTCACTAGTACAAAAGTTTTTAAACCAGACTGAGGCATAAGGCAGAAAGAGCAAAGACACATAAATATCATCCTTAATAATCTCCTCTAGTTATGCCTCCATCCTAACCTTTGTACAAATTTTCCTCCTGGGAAAAGTGTCAGAACAGTGCATGGACTGGTAGGCAACTTGAACTCTTGACCCTTTTTAATAGCAAGCAACTTGTAGACGTTATGGAATTCAACTTGTATTTCCCTTGATTTCATTGGTCTGAACTCATTTTAGATTACTTTAACATTTTAATTTTCTGTAACTGTACATAAGAGAATATAATGACCTAAGAGAATACTGAACCAGAGTCAGCCAAATATATTACTGACCCTAAATTATGTTTTAATTGGTCCTAAAGGAATGTACCACCCCAACAGTTTGAGAGTTAAGCAAACAGAACTTCTTTGGGGAGGGAAGAAAAGGCTGTAGAACAGCCAAATGTACTCAACATTGTTAAAACAGCTTTCTTTTTCACCCCTGAATGATACTTCTTTACTACACTATATGCACAGAAATCCTAACAGAATCTCAGTTGCCAGTATTATTTAAAACTGGCCTAATCCAGGATAGATTCCGCTGCCCCACCCCCATTTCCCTTCTCTGAGGCTCTGAAAGCACAATATTTAACTATTTCTTAGTAGAACTACCAAAACACTTCAGAAACAAGTGGCTCAAACAAATCATTTAAAATCCATGTACGCCCTGTGCATGAGAAAACAGATAAACCCAAAAGATAGTTCTATTTTTATATGGCAATTAAAAACAACTGAAACATCAAGACACTTTCAGTGAAAGCAACATTTCAATTACAAATTGTAATGCCTGTTAAACTATCTATGGGAGAAGCTGAAAAGTCCTAGGCAAATGCACTTTTGGGTATACTATAGTGTTCCTTCAGTCTGCACAAAGATTAAGGTAATTTACAAGTCAATCTGTGAATGTTGTGACAATGTTACATTATGTTGTCTGTACAATTTAATGTTCTTGAAGAGATAACCAGAATCAGCTTTTTCTACTGTATTTTTTAAAAACCTGACTAATCAATACTTTGCAGGGAGATGTTTATCAAAGATACTATAAGATTTTACATAATTAGGAAATACTCCACTTTAGGAGTATTCCCTTATCTTTACTTTTTTGGTTACAGGTGTTTTTCTCAGATAACCTATAGCAGTATGATTCTAGAAATGTCCCAAATGTGCATACTCTATATTGTATACAAATAAAGCCAAAATTGTCAGTAGTATAAATCTTACAGCATTTTGTTTGCAAAAATACATGCTAAAGTCACAATAAGCAATATTGTACCACAAATTATAGAGCGCAAATGATTTGCTTCTTTTTAATGCTTTTATTCTACATAAATTACTACCACAGGCTAATGTTTAAAAAGCAAATAAATTGGGACAGATGCAGGAAAATAATCTGTTCACCCAACTATAAAAGGTGATGTTTTTAAAAAATTACAATAAATGCAGAAGTGTTTGATGCATGCAGTAGCCTTAAATGAAAAAGCATTGATTCCCACTGTTCCAGAAAAGAAAAACACAGAAAAACCCACACATCTTACTGCACTCCACCTTAAAATGCATCATATTGGGTTTGTTTATAACAGCACAGAATTCCAAGAGTCAAAATGAAATAAAGCAGGTATCTGAAAGTTTTAAGAGCCGTTATCAAAAATAAATTACATTTTTTCAAGATACAGAAATGCTGCTATGATGGCTGGGAGCCCAGTAACCTTTCAATAGCTGCATTGATATCACCTCCTGTTGCTATTAGCGCTTGCAAGTTAGCCTCACGGTTCAAAAATCCCATTGCACTGAGTTGTTCCAGTTGTTGCTGAAATCTGACTTCTGGATTCTGTAGCTGTTGAAGAAAAAAAAATTAATCAGACTCTCAGGGGAACCAGTACACATCACACCTAAGTAACTTTTCAAAAATTTTAATTGCTTTTTTATAACATATACTAGTCTATTGAGCTTTAAAAGCACTGCCCCCCTCTTGAAACATATCCAACATATTTAAAGGTCCATTAGCACTTAATTTTGCTGTTGCTTTTTTTTTTTTGGAAACAGACTCTCAAGCTGTCGTCCTGGGAAGAGTATTGTGGCGTCATAGCTCACAGCAATCTCAAACTCGTAGGCTTAAGCAATTCTCTTCCCTCAGCCTACCAAGTAGCTGAGACCACAAGCGCCTGCCACAACGCCCGGCTATTTTTTGGCTATTGCTGTTTCGCAGACCTGGGCTGGATTTGAACCCACCAGTTCCAGTGCATGTAGCTTGCACCCTAGCTACTGAGCTACAGGTGCTGAGCCTAATTTTGTTATTTAAAGTAGTCTAGTTTTTATCTAAACAATTATGTCAAAAGGCTCGCATAACTCTGCTTTGCAAAAAAAAGCTTAATAAACTCCAACCATTATTTTACAGGCTTATGAACACGCAGAAAAACTTAGAAGTTAGAAGTATATAGTTTAGAATTAGATAACTTATTTTGTTTAGCTACTGACCAGGTAAGTAACTATAAAAGTCAGTGTCATGTTATAAAATTCTAAAGTTCCAGTAAGGTTTAGGATGTGGGCTCAATTTCTCTACTGGCCAATCAATTCTTAAAAAAGTTCCAGGCCCACAAACTATACTCCTAATTCTGACAATTCAGTGGCATTAAATCTCTCTTCAGAAATGGGGTTAAAAACACAAACATAACTGACCAACACTAGCAATCCTGATACTAGGGAGGCTTATAGGTTGTTCAACTTATGTAACAATTAATTCTGCCCTATACCTTAATCTTTTTGTCTTATTAATTCCACAAATATTTATCAATCATGAGCCAGAAACTATACTAGGTATCAGGAATACAAATATATACAAGACACCCTGCCCTGTTTATTATATTTAGTAAGGCTTGAAAACACAAAGCATCTAGTAGACCTTGAAATAGTTTTTTCATTAGAAAGTTTAGGAATGGCCAGACATAGTAGCTCATGCCTGTAAACCTAGTAATCTGGGAAGCCAAAGAAAGGAGCACCATTGGAGCACAGGAGTTTGAGATCAGCCTGGACAACACAGTGAGACTCTGTCTCTATAAAAAATGTTGCACCGGGGCTGGCAGGTTTGAACACAGCCCGGACCTGCCAAACAAAAAAAAATAACAACAACAACAAAAATAGCCGGGCGTTGTGGCGGGCATCTGTAGTCCCAGCTACTTGGGAGGTTGAGGCAGAAGAATCGCTTAAGCCCAAGAGTTTGAAGTTGCTGTGAGCTATGATGTCAAAGCACTCTATCGAGGATGACGTAAGTGAGACTCTGTCTCAAAAAAAAAAAACCTACTTAGGCATGCATGGTGGCATACACCTATATTCCTAGCTACTCTGGAAGATCCCTGGAGCCCAGGAGTTATAGTGAGCTATGATCATACCACTGCGCTCCAGCCCAGAAAGGCAGAGTGAGATCCTGTCTTTTAAAAAAAGTTTGAAGAGGCCAGGTGCTATGACTCACTCCTATAATCCTAGCACTCTGAGAGGCCAAGGAAGGTGGACTGCCTGAACTCAGGAGTTCAAAACCAGCCCAAGCTAGAGTGAGACCCCCCCCCTCTGCCCCGTCTCAAAAAGAGCCGGGTGTTATGGTGGGCACCTATAATCCCAGTTACTCAGGAGGCTGAGGCAAGAAAATGGCTTGAGCCCAAGAGTTTGAGGTTGCTGTGGGATATGACACCACAACACTCTACCAAGAGGGACAAAGTGAGACTGTCTTGAAAAAAAAAAAGTTTGGGGGCAAACTACTGTAATAGTTTTGAAGTGGCAATCATCTTTTTATAATGATATATTCTTAGTAAAGCCAATAAAGCTTGCAGGCACAAGAACATTATTAGGCATCCTTATTTTTTTGCCTTCTTTGTGAGATATGTATACATAACATAAGTTATTGCAGGAGGTGGTGGTGGGTAGGGTAAGGTAGTTAGGATTTCTTCCCAAGTCAAAACACAAAGACCAGAATAGAGTTGTCCCAGAATTACCTAGAATAACCAACTTTCCATTCCTCCCTGACAAACTTTTATGTAGCAAAACCTATTTCCAATGATTTTCTTTCTTTCTTTTTTTTTTTTTTTTGTAGAGACAGAGTCTCACTTTATCACCCTAGGAGAGTGCCGTGGTGTCACACAACTCACAGCAACCTCCAACTCCTGGGCATAGGTGATTCTCTTACCTCAGCCTCCCGAGTAGCTGGGACTACAGGCGTCTGCCATCCAATGATTTTTTAATAGGAATCCAAAAAAATTTTTAAGGCAACTTCTAAAAGATAAGGCATTAGGCGGGCACAATGGCTCACACCTGTAATCCTAGCACTCTGAGAGGCTGAGGCGGACAGATTGCTTGAGCTCGGGAGTTCAAAACCAGCAGCAAGAGTAAGACCCTGTCTTTACTAAAAATAAAAAACTAGTCAGGTGTAGTGGTGAACACCTGCACTCCCAGCAGCTCAGAAGACTGAGGAAAGATCACTTGAGCTCAAGAGTTTGAGGTTGCTATGAGTTACAATGATGCCACTACACTCTACCTAGGGCAAGAGAGTGAAACTCTGTCTCAAAAAAGATAAATTAATAAATAATAAGGCATTCAGTTGGTAGCATCTATTCTCTACAACTATAACGATATATAGCACCAAAGTCAACAATTTTTACGGCACCTGTTTTAGATTCAGTATCATTAAGATTGTACTTTTCATTAATCAGCTAATTTTTCTCATTTTTTTCTTCTTCTTAGAAATTTCTCTATTTCTAACATTAAGAAATACAAAACTTTAACAGGAAAGAATAGCTACCTGAGGATTTACGCCAGCAAGAGCCTGCAGCATCTGTTGAATAAACTGCTGGTGTCCAGGTTCAGTGGTTCCTGCTGTGGGGCTCGTGCTTTCACTAGGTGTAGGGTTAGAACCATTGGTTCCTGAAGAGCCTCCAGTGCTTCCTAATGCCCCAAGGCCAGGAGTAAACCTAGGGAAAGTGCAAATGGGTAACAAACCTAAACTCCTGGAAAACTAGAGGTCAGCCTAGGTGGCAAGTCAGTTACATTTTAACATATCGATTAAGTAATCTTCTTAAAATAAGCATTTTTAACTTTGAAAACTATGACTTAAAAACAATCTCAAGAAAAAAAAGGCAGATGGTATTAGATCTGAAATTCTTTGAAAAAGTAAGCATTATGCGCTTTGTAATCGTCCCCAAATAAGCCTTACCCTGGGATGAGGCCGGGAGCTTCTGTAGCTAGTGTCTGCAAACCCTGCTGAATCTGTAACAAAGCCTGCATTGCTCTAGGGTTTGACATTGCTGAGAGTGTATCAGGATTCTGCATCTAAGAATAAAGAAAAGCAGTGGTTACAAGGGAATTAAAATCAGTGAAAGAAAATTTTAGTACCTTTTCTTTGCTATGTTTCTTAAGAAAATCTAAAACCTCTCTCTCAGACATTGGCAACCCATAATTTTTCCCAAAATAAACACAAGTACCTCCTCTTTGACAGCAAACCCAGAGTGCAAATCATTACTTGACCTCTTTCCAAGTCCATCATGAAAGCCTTTTTCATAATGGAAAACATTCAGGAGCTACTCTGGAAGCCACTATCACTCCCCTTCTCCAACAAAGACAGTATTAGTTTTAAGAGATGACCTCCAAATGCACAAGTTATATGACATGGTAATATGGTGAAAGCCACATATTCCTCCTAAACAAGTGTTACCTGTTGCTGACATAACAATTTTACCAATAAGGTACACTCTAAAAAACAACAGTTCCAATTTTGAAGTTAATACATATGTCCTGAGCTTAGCTTTACTACTTCCAAATACACACCACCTGACTGACCAAAAAAAGATAAGCTTACATCATTACAATAGATCAAGGACACTAACCTTGGGAAATGGTTTACAGGCCAGAGAATCGTTTGCGTAATACATAAAGCCCTAGAACTACCAGCTGCAAAAACACCAAGACTGACTTCTCTTTTATCTTTTTAAATAATAAAATACCATAACAATCTCAAGTACTTTTTTGTAATATAACTTTCCTTAAATGACAACACTGACAATTTTAATCTTACTAATTCCGAGTTTGAGGAAATAAGATCTACCCCTTGGGCATTCTATTGATTTGGAAGAAATTAAAACATTACAAAGAAATCCAATCTGTAAAACAGCATAGGGTAGCTCTTTCCTGTTACTCAAGATTAGTTAAACCATAAAGCGTAACATGACACAAGGAAGCACTTCAAAGTTAGTACAGTGAAAGGAAATGGTTTATGGTATTAACAAAGCATTCAAAATCCTAAGTCCTAAAAAGCAAAAATAAAATGTTCTTTCCTCAAAATTTATGTTTAAGAAACATAAGCAAAGGTCAGCAGTGAAATGGGGCTCATTTAAAATCAAGCTGAACTCTCTACTGATTGACAGTATTATCAGTCTCCTTTCTATGTTTTACTATCAGCCAGAAGAGCAAGGAAAATGTTTACCATCAAACTTTTTCAAGCAAATCATTACCGAAGATAGCTAGCATCTTTTCTTACTCACTTGTTGGAGGAAAGTTGGGAGCTGTTGTCTCATTTGTTCTTGAAGCTGAGGATTTCCAGCAAATAGGGGATTATTCAGCATCATCTATGGGGCAAGTGTTCAAACAATTTTAACTGGAAATATCTGAAACAAGTAATGTACCTTGTTTAATATTCTACCTTCCCCCAGTGCCTAAGCTGGCACCTAAAAGAGAGGAAGATAGAACATAAATAAAAAAGGAAAAGGGGAGATAGTGTCCATAAAAGGGATCTCCAAAAAAAAAAAAACACCAAAACGAGGTATGTTCTCTCTTAGTAAGATGGTTATTATGAAAGTGACAAGCAACATCCTAAAAAATAGAAGCAATTTTCTTAGTCTTTTCCATGAGCAAAGGTGAATATCAGCCCTTGAAAAAAAAAAAAAAGGGAAAAACTGACATTCATGAAGATACATTTTCTGCTACACAGACATAAACATCAATACATGAAACTATATCCACCGCTTGCTTAGAAACCTCAACACACAAGTGGCAAGCACAAAGATCCAGATCTGGAACCACTCTATCTACCTGTCTACTACAAAACAGCTAATATTAGGTCCAAAAAAATAACACCTCAAAACAGCAACCAACTTGCTAGAGAAATGGAGCTGCTAGGTGAAAATAGCCCAAACTAGCACCAATAGTCCTCTGGTGAAAGTATTAAAATACTTTAAGACCTGAAAGATGTAAATCCATTTGAGAACACCAAGCAAGATTAGCATCTGGATTTCACCTTACTACCAACAGAGAGGAGAAAAGTGGCATATCTCCTAACCTTCAAACAGGTGTTAAGAACTTAAAAGGGCCATTATTAACATGACACTGTATACCTGAAAATAAGATTACAATACACAATCAGCATAACCAGCAACTAATTAATTCTCATAGCTTTCAAAAAAAGAGATTTTATATTATTTTTCCCTAGAGTTAAAAGTCAACTAACAATGATTTACTGATACCCTATTTTCCTGGCCAAAGTCTGGGGGAGGAAATGATTCATGCCCTCACAGAGTTAGCCACATTTAAGAGCAATCACACGTAAATACTGGTAGAGAGAAGTCAACAGCCCCTCTTTTTAAAAAGTCCCCTCTATTGTAGCAAAGTAGATCCTTTAATGTCAAAAACCAAAACAGAATAAAAGTTAAACTGTTCAAGAAAATACAGTACTTATTTCAAAGTGACCAATAAATTCACAGTAAATACATTAATACCCACTCGAAGTCGTCAAACCTGATTCTTTATTGGCTCCAAATATTTCTTTATTATGAACACATTAATGAGGTTATCACATTTACTGTTCAGCATTTACATCATTTAAACTCATCTAGAAAAAATATACTATCTAAAACTTACTCATTCTTTCTCAGAAAATCATATTTAATTAAGGGTAGTTCTCCTAACTTACCTGATGGCTTATACACATATCACAATTAATCCAGTTTTTAAACTCAAGACTTAAAAAAAATACTTAAAAGTCAAAAGCAGAAAAGAGAAATGACACACACTTTAATATGATAATAAGAGTACATTGTCAATATTTCCAAATTATAATAACAGACGTCTGTATCCAGCATTCTTTGTCAACATTTTGCTTTAGAGTAAAAAAAAAACAGTATGTGGAAGTGCTCAAGTCACATTATAAATGTAAATTGGTAATCATAAATGGGTAGGAATGTGCTTGTAAAAGTCCAGTTTTAAAAAGATGCACATTATTAATTAGCCAAATATACACTTAAAAATATACAAATAGGAAACTCTCCATACACATTTTCTACATTTATTTAAACAAATGTAAAAATTTTAGCTTCATCTACTCTCGAAAAATGGCTCTAGGTTACAATAAGGTGAGATATTTAATACTAGTAACTCTGGTAATTTTCATGAAAATAAAACTGTCATTAAAATGTACCTACAGTATACAAAAATTTAAGTACAAAAATTATCCTAATTTTTTTTTATTTCCAATTCCACAAATTTTATGAAGACAGAAGTTGTAAATGAGAATTATGTTATCAGAGAGCTGCTATACACTTGAACCAAATGGTCCTAGAATTTAAAAAACAGAAACCATTTCAACTGACATAACAAACAAGTGGTTAATTATAAAACCTTTTAAAAGTTAAGAAATAAACTATAAAAAGTATCTCAAATTCCTAAAAATCTACAGAAGCCATTTTTAGTAGAAAGCAAATATAAACTTTAGATGATTAAGGCTTACTTCATATTCTTCAGGATTTCTCAAGCCCAATGGTGTAGACAATACATTAGAATCACCCTAGGAACTTTGGGGACGAGGAAGGGATCCAATGCAATAATATAAAAATCTGTAAGTATGGGGCCCATCAGTACTATTTTTAAAACTCTCCAAAGTAATCCTGAAGCCAGTGTTGGTAACTGTTAATTTTCTTAGTTATAGTCTCATTAGAAACAAACTGGAAAAAGAATGAATTAATAAAGGACCAGTATGCTATCTTGGGGCAAAGGATCTATTATATAGAAAGAATGAGAACAACGTTCCCACAAATCCCTTTCTGCCTTTGATTCCAGGCTATGTTACAAATGCCAATTTGAGGATGAATATTATAATCTGAGTGATCTAGTAAATAAAAGATTTCAAATTTATTAACACTGTTGTCATAGGAAGGTCTGACAATTAAGTTCATGAACTTGCCACTGTGTGCTTATGTTGGCAGCAGCAGCACTCTACAAACAACTTGGTAAGGTTTCATAACCTAGGTATATCAGTGTCTGACAGCTGTGTCTGTGTGGACATATGGTGGTGTCTTGCTGAGTGGTATGGAGTGTGCTGCTATCTTGCTGAGTGGTGTTATACTATTGTAGTGTTTTTGTGTGCTCTATGACATCTCTGAAGGTCATTCTATAAAAAAAGTTTCAAAATTGCTTGAAGGGTGGGCTAGGAGCTGGCAGTGGTGCATAGCTTCCCAAGGGGAAGACAACCAATGAGGTGTGTGGTGATAGTCAGCAATGAGGTGTATAGCACTTTTTCTAGGATGAATTCACTAACTTAATTGTCAGACTCTGTATGTAGACACAAAGTAAACATGCATTATTTTCAACTCAAGGAATGGCAGAGATGAAGACATTGTTTTAATTATATATTCAGTATCAATCTACTGCAAAGAAATAGACTGTCCAAAAAACTGGATAAGCAGTTTACCCTATTTCTCTATGTGCCAAAATCAGTTATTGGATTAGGTTATTTCAATTCATACTGCACAGTCCTTTAAACACAACTACAACAAACTTACCTGGGCAGCAAGGTCAGGATTCTGGCTTAGTGACTGCATCATGCTTCTCATGTAAGGGGCAGACAACATGTTTTGCATAAGTTGTGGGTTTTCAGTTATTTGTTGCAACAAGCTCTGCATTCCCGGTGTGTTGAACATACTAGCTGAAAGTTTGTTTTTAAAGAAAGACATTTTATTAAGAAAATAATAAGCAAAAGTTAAAGCTTTAAAATATAATATACACTGTGTTTAATTTTAGTAAGTGCAGATGAGTACACACGTTATGCTATTAATTAAGGAAGAATTTTAAAACTAAGCTGATCTTCAAAAGTATGTGCCCAACATGTAAAAGTAAAAGATGAATTATGATTTTAAACATTCTGGCTATATCTACAGTAAAATCACATCTCATGGAAAGGCTAAGTTCAAAAGTCAATTTAAGATATGGTCAAAATTGCTATGGAAAAATTCCATGAAGTAAAGAACTCTGAGCCAACTTTTCCTACAGGATTGCAAACGATGGCCTAATTAGAATCAGATTCACCATTCAATATGACCATTCTCCTGTAAACACTTCACATCTATGGGAAACAAAAGATGCAAGTCTTCTCTCCCACTCTGGCTAAACTGGCACTCATTGAGTGAAAGTGTGAGAGACCATATAGCACAGTGACTAAGAACAGTGTCTGGAGCCAGATTAACTGTGTTTAAATCTAACCTAGGTTAATAACCATGGGCAAGTTATTCAGCTTCTTCATACTTCAGTTTACCCACTTGTCAAATACAGAAAATATAGTATTTACTTCACAAGGTAGTTGTAACAAATTACTTATTATGTACAGCACTTACTAAGAGCTGGTTTTGATTATTATGATTTTTCTTTTTTTGCCAAGGGTTACAGCTGAACTTAAGTGAATTCAATGTGTGATGACTCAACTATGTACAAATTTTCACTGAAAACTAAGTAATCTGCTTAACTAACACGTAGATCCTCAACTGCTGACTAGATAAACTCATAAAGTCTCAAACTTACTATGTTAACTCATAATGAGTTAACTCAAAAGTTAACTGAATTGTATTATTATGATATTAGCTGAGTTATATTATTATTATCACAATGAGTTAACTTTTGAGTTAACTCATTAGCTTTTGTATTCCCTTTCTCTCTTTATTCTAGGCCATGTAGTTTTATCATCCTTAAAACGCTTCACTCTTCCCACTTATCTTTCTATTTGATTGTAATTCTACTGTTGGTAATTCTGTTTCTCTTATTTTCATATATTCTAAATTATAATTAGTTTTTTCCACATCCTGATGTCTAAGAATACAGACATACTTTGGCTCCAAACCATCATAATGACATGAATATTACAATAAAGCAGGTCATACAAATATTTTGGTTTCCCAATACATATAAAAGTTAGGTTTATACTATACTATACTCTGTTAAGTACACCACAGCATTACATATAAAAAAAAAGTAAATACCCTTAATTTAAAAATACTTTATTGCTAAAATTGCAAACAATCATCTTAGCCTTTAGCAAGCCAATCTTTTTTCTGGTGGCTATGGCAAATTCTTAAAAGAGTTTAAGTTTGGCACACAGACTGACTCTTTCACACAAAAACGATTTCTGTATAGCACACAATGCTGTTTGACAGCATTTCATGCACAGTACAACTTGTAAAACAAAGTCAATGTTCTCCAATTGTGCCACTGCTATCAACTAAGTTTATGTAGTATTCTAAATCTTTTCTTGTCATTTGAACAATGTTCACCTCATCTTCACCAGGAATATAATCCATCCAAGAAACCACTTTCTTTGTTCATCCATTAGAAGCAACTCTTCAACCTTTCAAGTTTTGTGACACTGCAGCAACTGATTCTTAGTTCTCTTGTCCACCATATTTGCAGTTCCCTCCTCCACTGAAGCCTTGTACTCCTCTAAACACATCCACAATGGTTAGAATAAACTTCTTTCAAACTCCTGTTAATGTTGACATTTTTGTCTCCTCTCATAAATAATATTCTTTTTTTTTTAATAATTTAATTAATGATCTTTAACAATTTTTTTTTTTTTTTGAGACAGAGCCTCCAGCTGTCACCCTGGATAGAGTGCGGTGGCATCACAGCTCACAGCAACCTCCAATTCCTGGGCTCAAGTGAGTTTCTCGCCTCCACCTCCCAAGTAGCTGGGACTACAGGCGTCCGCCACAACGCCCGGCCATTTTTTGGTTGCAGCCGTCATTGTTGTTTGACGGGCCCGGGCTGGATTCGAACCCGCCAGCTCAGGTGTATGTGGCTGGCGCCTTAGCCCGTTGAGCCACAGGTGCTGAGCCCATAAATAATATTCTTAACAGCATTTAAAGTCGTGAGTCCTTTTCAGAAAGTTTTCAACTTACTTTACTTTTCTTAGATCCATCAAACACTCAGGTTGCTATAACCTTACAAAATATATTTCTTAAAAAAGAATGCTTTTTTCCTGAGTAGTAGGTCTCAACAATAGGCTTAAAATATTCAGTAAACTACGCTGAAAACACATGTGCTATTATTTGGGCTCTGCTGCACCCTAGAGAATAGGTGGAGTAGATTTAGCATTATTCTTAATGACCCTGAAGTTTTAGGTCCCTGAAGTTTTTAGAATTGTAAACGAGTACTGTCTTCAACTTTGTAATAGCAGCTGCATCAGTCCCTAACAATATTCAACCCATCTTTTGAAGCCTTGAAGCCAGGCAATGTCTTCTCTTCAGCCAGATGGTATCTTCTTCCAACAGAAGACTATTTCAGTTACAATGAAAATCTATTGTTTAATTAATAGCCACCTTCATCAATTATCTTGGCTAGATCTTCTGGAAAACCTGCTACAGCGTCTAAGTCAGCACTTGGCTGCTTCACCTTGCACTTTCTATTTTATGAAGATGGCTTCCCTCCTTAAACTTCATGAACTTCTGCGGACTTCAAACTTTTCTTCTGCAGCTTCCTTACCTCTCTCAGCCTTCACAGAATCCTATCTTGGCTTTTGACATGCTTTCCCCACGAAGCTTAATCATTTCCAACTTTTATTTTAAGTGAAAGATGGCAAGACTCTTTTACTTGAACACTTACAGTCCATTGTAAGGTCCTTAACTGGCCTAATTTCAATATTGTTGTGTCTTAAGGAATAACGAGGCTTGAAGAGAGGGAGAGACACAGAGGAAAGAGCCAGTCAGTGTTAAGTCAGAACATATACATTTATGTTTTGTTTGTTTAAAAGAAAAGTTTGCCATATTAAATGAATGTGATTTGTAGTGCCCCCAAACAATTACAACATTAAAGATAGCTAATCACTGATTGCCACAATACATAATAAAGGTTCGGAATATTGTAAAAATTACCAAAATGTGACAGAAACACAAAGCGAGCACATGCTGTTAAAAAGACACTGATAAGACTTATGTGACATAGTTTGCCACAAACTGTCAATCTATAAAAATCACAGTATCTGCAAAGCACAGGAAAGCAAAATACAATAAAATAAAGTATGTCTGTATTCTAAGACAGGCTGGAAAACCTATAGTCTGCCTACATCATATTTTTTTTGTACAGCCTACCATGTAAAATATTTTGTGAAAACTATCTGAAATTCAAATTTTAGTGTCTATACATACCATTTTATTAGAAGTCATGCTTTCATTTATGCTTTCATTTATTGTGTACTTTTCCGAAAGCAAAACTGAGTATCCAAAACTGACCACCTATGTATTGTCACTGCTTCATACTGCTACAACATGAAATCACTGCAACGTGTATATTTTATTACCAGCACATATTGATCATGTCAGAACAACTACACAAACAATTGGAAGAATTGAACTATGAATGTTGTGCTTTTAAAGCACAGTAAAATATAAATTGTTTTATTAAATGAGATGGCAAAACACTGCGTCTATTATCCAATGAAACTAAAAGAATACAACATGCATGGACACCGCCAAACTAAGCACTCATCACAATATTCTCCACCCATAGGAAAGCAATGGATAGAAAAATTACAAAACTTAAAATGAAGTATCTCATCACAGCCAAATTTCTCCACGAAAATAAAAAAATGAGGCTACAACCAAAGTTAAATTCCCCAGGGGCATGGTTAGCCAATCAAGTGTTGGTGAATTAACAGTAATTAAATCTCAACTGCAGCAGCCAATAAATTTGTCCAAAGAAAATAAACTTGTTTTAGTCCATCAGCCTTTTAAAGAGAACAATTTTTTTCTCAGTTTAGGACCCCAGGCACAACACCAATATTAAATTGAAAATCATTTAATCAGTTTGATGAAAATAGTTCAGATTGTATATGAAACCAGCCCATTGTACCCCTTGATTGCACTATTGTACACAGCTATGATTTAATAATAAAGACAATAAATAAAATAAAATAAGGAAATCAATGTAAATGATTTTGCATAGTATTCCTCAGTTCCCAATGAGTTGACAGATGTTACTGATTACTCAGTTCTTATTTATTTGAGGTGACTAAAAATTAGCCTGTATCAACAATCTGAATAGAACAACTAAGGCAAGACTATTTTCAAAGAAGTTAAGAAATAACTAGGTACAACACGAAGTAGAATATGCTACATTATGCTACCTCTGATGGTGGCAGAAATGTGGAGAATTAATAGGATTCAGTTGGACAAATTTACAAAGGTTATAAAAATGTTATTGTTTTATTAATCAGCAGTGCATTCGTATGCACTCTGTGGGAAAATGTTTTAATCTATCATGTTACTGAACCAGGAATACCAATGATGAACATCATTCACTCTTGTGAGCATAACCATAGTCAATTCTACAAATTTTTGTTTAAAACAGCTCAGCATCCTAACACACTCAACCACGCAGCAGCCTGGTGCCTCACCAGAGGTAAAGTTTCACTGCATTACCTTGTAAGTTCATGTTTAAGATTAAAACCTTTGTAAAGAACCACCACCTAACCAATATTACCAAATACTGAATGATTTAGAAATTAGTTTTTGATAGGAACTTGGTAATGTTTCTCAATGAATTCAACCCAAAATTACAAAGCAAACAGCACTTATGTGTGAAACTCAAACTGCAGTAAAGTGATTTTGACAACAAGTAAAGTTGTTTGAATAACAAACAATGTCAAGCTGTTTTATATGGATACTATCCATGCTAAAGTCACAAGAAATAAGATCTCTGTTCCCATAAATTTGCAGATTTATTTTTGGGCTCATACTACCTACATTATTTTTCAAAGCTGAATACAAGTGCAAAGAAAATTCACATTTCAAAATTCATTTAACAGTGTAATTGAGTAGCTACTACATAACCCTTAACTTGAAATAATTAATCTGAAAGGTAATGACATGCTAAAAACCAAAAGAATCTAAAAGAATTCTATAAATACCTTCCAAATTGATGAATATGCTATTAAAAATCATACACTTTTAGAATGCATACACATTCTGATTAAGTCTCATTATATATTAACAGATGAACACTTACAATAGATTTTGATAAACACAGAACACAGTGAACAGCAATTAAGAATGTTATCCCCCTAAGAAATCCACTTCCCTCATTAGATATATATGAGGAAAATGTTATACACATCGTATCTATGGTGTACAATGCCAGGGTACTTGTCGGATTTATTAAGTATAGAGTATAAATGTCTTAACACAGTAATTAAGTAAACGAGATGAGGTTTATATTAACCAGTGTCATGTAAACGCTAATTCTACGTGAAAATGACACATTGTACCCCATACATGCATTAATGTATGCACGATCTATGTGTTTATGATTTAATAAAAAAAATAAAAATAATTTTAAAAAGAAAATGTTATACATAATTATTACTCAGTTTTTTTATTTCATCAATAAAAACATTTGTGGTAATTTGCTTGCTTTCTTTGTGTAATATTCTCAATTTTCCCTTTTGGCCAGCAAAACCTAAAATATTAATCTGACCCTTTACATAAAAATTTGCCAACTCTTGCTCAAAGATTTCCTCACTTTCTAGAAGTGCTTACAGGGTAAAAGAAAAGCCAAGAAATTCATTTTTACATGTATGTATGTACATATATGTATAAAACTCAAAGAGTTGAGTAAAAATCATAATAGTGTACAAATATACTGGCAATTTTAGAGGCCAGGAGAGTAATTTTATTTGCCATTTCTTATCTTCCCTTGATGGAAATATTAACATGAAATGTCAAAAGTATCAAGTCATAAAATTAAAATCTGAGTAATAAACTGCAAAACTCATTTTTTGCTTATTATACAAAAGTTGTCACTGTAGATCACCATGCTATAGGAAAAAAAAATAGCCTACCAATCAGGAAGTCTGAGTAAATCTTTGCCTGCTCTATATCCTTTAAAGTGGGAACAATGCACTTCTCTTGAAAGATTAATAATCAACAAAGATCAAGAATATATAAAAGTTTTTTTCTTGATTTAAAAAATGGTATTTCTTTTTTTGTTTCTTTTTTTTGAGACAGTTTCACTTTGTCACCCTCGGTAGAGTGCCACTGCATCATAGCTAACAGCAACCTCAAACTCTTAGGCTCAAGCAATTCTCTTACCTCAAGCCTCCCAAGTAGCTGGGACTACAGGGGCCTGCCACGACACCCAGCTATTTTGGAGATGGGGTCTTGGGCTCAGGCTGGTCTCCAACCCGTGAGCTCAGGCAATCCCCCCCACCTCGGCCTCCCAAAGTGCTGGGATTAAAGGCGTGAAAAGTGGTATTATTTCAATTTTTATAAAACTTGTATTATGTACAGAAACTTCATAATACTAAAACTGTACTCTATGAAAGAATATACGTATCATTGTGACCATCAATTACTATCCCCATTCTGATTCTCTCAGCAGGAAATTTTGAAAAATTCTAGCATCTCCTCTTTCCACTTCCTCTGCTAAGATACGGGCATCTTTAAAAGTATATCCAGTCTTGGGGGTGGAACATAATTATAAGAGGGACTTTAACAAATGGAATCAGTGTAACCTAATTC
This sequence comes from Perodicticus potto, assembly GCA_963574655.1. NCBI lineage: Eukaryota > Metazoa > Chordata > Mammalia > Primates > Lorisidae > Perodicticus > Perodicticus potto. Next base: position 28,607 of record CAUYRH010112316.1, read on the forward strand.
TTTGTACCCTCAATGAATCCCAAACAATAAATAAATATATGTGTGTGTGTACATATACACATGTATATCCAGGCTCTCTCATTGCAGTTAAGTATTCTCATGCCTCCATTTCTTCCTAGTTGTATACAAAGTATTAGGACTAAAATCATCACTCTGGCTAATGATCTTGGACCTAATTCATGGGGAAAAAATCTCAGCATGGAATCCCCAAATAGTTGAAAAGATGACACCCATTTACTGAGTCTAGTCTACAGAAAGTGGATAAAAGTAAATTTCTAACTCATTCCCACACTAGAACCTACAGGAGTTTTATATAAAAACAGATTATAATTAAACCTCACCACAGAAAGATCCTGGTCCACAAAGTCTGAGGGTAGATCTGGGAATCTTATTTTTAACAAACCTGACAAGTGCTCTGGTGCAGCTAGTTTAGCTCTGACATCAAAACTGATGTCTGAGAATCCACTGATCTAAAATATAAAATCAAACTAAAACTAGGAAACATGTACTCTAGCAATAACTATACAGGTAACTACGTGTTCCCTCTGCATTTGTTTCCTACCTATAAAAAAGAGACCACCACCCACTTTTCTCAACACCATCTCATGAGGATATGAAAACATAAAATTGCTTCTGGAAATCTTCGATAACCTTCTCCACTATAATGCACTCAGTGGTTAACACTAACCATCACATATTTAAAGCTTCCTTCAAATAAACCATAAAAAACCCTTGAAACATGAAAAGACAGTTCATGTACTCACCATATACGCACACAAAAGCACAAAGAATAATAACATAAGCAATGCTTTCATTATGCACACAAGTGAGGACAACAAAGAAAAAAGCATGAGTTGTTAATAAGCATACCTCCTAATCCAGGCACCAAATTTGGTGCAGCAGTACTCTGCCCAGTAGTGCCACTGGCAGCACTACCAGCAGTGCCACCCACAGTGCTGGTGGTGCCGCTGGAAGCTGGTGAACTTTGGGAAGCCGGTGGAGCCCATGGATTGGGTAATGGATCTCTATTTTCTGTACGGGAAGGTTGACTACCTTCACCTGAGGATGTATTGCTCACTAAAGAAGCAAATGGATTACCACCAAACTGTAATAAAAGACACAAAAACCATAAAGAATAAGCTTTTGCTTTAAATAACAGATATGGAACTTTTTAAACAAAAATTACATTCACCATGTAAAGGCACCCCACAATAAAACACATTTGTGCTAAAACAGAAGCTACTCCTTGGCCTGAACCTTGGAGTCAGTGGATCACCTGTTCTTGGGCAGCACTCAGCATTGGTTCCTGAATATCTGTATACATGCGCCTTAAAGCATTATATCCCCCTGGGATGCTTTCTAAGTTGCTCAAGGCTCGGTCCTGGTTTCTCATCATTTCTTGCATCATTGCTGGATTCCTGGCAAGTTCCAATGTCTAAGAAAAAGATTTCCATTAAAAAAAAAAAAAGCAGGACAATGAATTACACATGAATTACTTTAGTTATTAGCTACTGCTAAATAAAGTTTATGTGTGGGCCTGCACTAGACACCAGCAGCCCAGACCAAACCAGAATAGTCATTTGTGCTAAATGCCATGCAATCAAAATGAACTTTGAAACAGGACAGTTAAAAAGTAAAGAGATTCCAGTCAATATGAAATATCTTACCAAGAAAAAAATGATTAATAAACTTTTTGTTCCTGTTTCCGCTTTCTTTAGCCCTTTTCTGACTATAAAACTAACCACCACTACTCACTTCACAGGAACACTCATTCTATTTTATAAAATGAGGTGGTGTCTGATTCTAGAATCACAAACAAAAACCGGGCGGCGCCTATGGCTCATTGAGTAGGGTGCCGGCCCCATATACCGAAGGTGGCGGGTTCAAACCCGGCCTCGGCCGAACTGCAAAACAAAAAAATAGCTGGGCATTGTGGTGGGCGCCTGTAGTCCCAGCTACTCGGAAGGCTGAGGCAAGAGAATCGCCTAAGCGCAGGAGTTGGAGGTTGCTGTGAGCTGTGTGATGCCACGGCACTCTACTGAGGGCGATAAAGAAAGACTCTGTCTCCACAAAAAAAAAAAAAAACAAAAAAAAAACCAATGGAAGCTGGGCACAGTGGCTAATGCCTGTAATCTCAGCACTCTGAAAGGCTGAGGAGGGAGATAGCTTGAGGCCAGGAGTTTGAGACCAGACTGAGACTGGTCTCAAACTCCTGGCCGACAGGAGACCCTGAATCTACAAAAAATATATAGAAATATTAGCCAGGCATAGCAGTGCATGCCTATGGGACTAGCTACTTGGAACTAAGCAGGAGGACTGCTTGAGAGTGCAGGAGTTTGAGGTTGCAGTGAGCTATGATGACATAACTGCTCTCCAGTCTGAGCCCAGGCAACAGAGTGAAGAACCTGTCTCAATAAATTAATAAATAACCATATGGAACTTTAAAGTTGTACTTTTGTCTTCAATATTTAAATCAAAAAATTATTTTAAATAACTTCTGGTAGACTTCACCTCAAAAAGCAAGCTAACATTCAAATAACATCACAAAGGAAGTACTTTGTTATAATTGCTCACAAAAAACTGACTTTTTGTTCCTTAAACCTTTAAAATAAACTCTTTGCAATGATCTTTCAAATGTTAGCAGAAAATTCAGAGTTCAAATAGTCCAAATTAATGCTTTGTTGAGTTTTCCTAAACAAAAATTAGGATTTCTGATTAGCTTAACCATACACATAGGGCAATCTCTTTAACCACATAAAATTTAAATAAGAAATATAGGGGCAGTGCCTGTGGCTCAGTGGGCAGGGCACAAGCCCCATATACCGAGGGTGGCAGGTTCAAACCCGGCCCCGGCCCAACTGCAACAAAAAAATAGCCGGGCATTGTGGTGGGCGCCTGTAGTTCCTGCTACTTGGGAGGCTGAGGCAAGGGAATTGCCTAAGCCCAGGAGTTGGAGGTTGCTGTGAGCTGTGTGATACCACAGCACTCTACCATGGGTGATAAAGTAAAACTGTCTCTACAAAAATAAAAAAAGAAAAAGAAAACAAGGGGAAAAAAAAAAAGAAATATATAGTATTTTAACTAAAAGAACTGGAAAATTGGCTCGGCGCCTGTGGCTCAATAGGCTAAGGCGCCAGCCACGTACACCTGAGCCGGCGGGTTCCAATCCAGCCTGGGCCCACCAAACAATGACGGCTGCAACCAAAAAATGGCCGGGCTTTGTGGCGGGCGCCTATAGTCCCAGTTACTTGAGAGGCGGAGGCAATAGACTCTCTTGAGCCCAGGAATTGGAGGTTGCTGTGAGCTGTGATACCACGACACTCTATCCAGGGCGACAGCTTGAGGCTGTCTAAAAAAAAAGAAGAACTAGAAATTTTTCCACATACTTGTCTCATTATATCAGGATTATTCAGCATATGACTGATTTCTGGATTTCGCTGTATCAACTGCTGCATCTGTGGATTGGCCATAATCAACTGTCTCATCAGGTCTGGATTTGAGAGCATGCTCTGAACAAAGGGATTTTCCATGATCTGCACCATCATTTCTGGGTTTGACAAAAGCTGTCGCTGCATCTGGCTCTGTAGCTCAGAGAAGTTGGTAGTATTCAAACCCAGGCTACTCAGACCTGCAAGTCCTCCAAGACCACCTACGAGGATAAGGGGGAATAAAATACATAAATAAAAGTCAGAAATTTTGTCACTTACAAAACTGTGCTAAAATATGAAGGCACAAAAGTAGTATTAACCGACCCAATAGTCTATCACCAGAAACCATTTTAAAAAAAGAAAATACTCATTACTAATACATTTAATTCCTACAACTGAAATTAGCCAAAAATCTACACTTTAAGTAATAAAATCAACAAAATTTATTTTCAAGTGTATAATATAAATACAAAAATGTATTTGGTCTTTCTTCTGGATTGCTGAGGGAGTGCCGAAAATCCCTAGAATATCCTAAGTAAAAGGAAAGAAATGTCTTTTGTTATTAATAACAGGCCTCCCAGGAACCATTATGTTAATGAAGTGACTCAAGTCAAAAATACCTTAGTGATTAAAGTATTGGAACTTTCAGCCCCACTCACCAACCTCCAGGAAGGTGAGGGGAACTGGAGACACAGTTCTAAACTCACATGAGTAATACAATTCACAACTTTCAGGACAGGAAGCACAAGTATTAGGAGGGTGATGCACTAAGAGGACCTGGAAACTTTGTACCCAACTTCCATTCTCCACATACATTGCCCTAATTCTCTTTGAAGCATTTGTTTCTAAGTTGTGCCCTTTGTAATAAAATAAATAAACGTAAGTAAAGTGTTTTCTTCAGTTCTGTGAACCATTCTGCCAACTAACTGAACCTGAAGAGGACGTCTTGGGAACTGGTGATGGTGGGGAAGAATTTGGGACTGATATCTGAAGCAGAGGCAGTCTTGCAGGTCTGAGTCCTTTTACTTGTTGGATTGAATGCTAACTCCAGGTAAGTAGTGTCAAAATTGAACTGAATACTGGACGCTCAATTAATGTTGGGGAATTCACTGGTATTGAGAGAAACACCCCGAATACGCCAACTAAAAGAATAAATAAAAAGTACACCCCAGGCCAGGCACTATGGCTCACGCCTATAATCCTGGCACTCTGGGAGGCCACGGGAGTGGTAGGGGGTGGGGGGTGGATCGCCTGAGCTCACAAGTTCCAGACCACCCTGAGCCAGAGTGAGACCTGCTCTCTAACAACAGCTAGGCATTGTGGGAGGCGTCCACAAATCCCAGCTAACTGAGAGGCTGAGGCAAGAGAATGACTTGAGCCCAAGAGTTTGAGGTTGCTGTGATACTATGTCACTCTACCAAGGGCAACAAAGTGAGATTCTATCTTCAAAAACAACAATAATGGAAAAAAAACACCCCAGACTATACTTCTAATAATCACTTTTCACAACCCTCATTTACATTTAGCAAATAGAATTCAACCTATAAACTCTGGGTAGAAGAGCACTATTGCCAATTAAGAGGAGAAAGCCAGGGAATACTCTGGATGTAGATGTCTCTTTGGAGAAATGAAATCATGGATAAATCTGATAGATCCAAGAGAATGATCAAGTGCTTATTAGAAAATGTCTGCTTTGTAAATTACATAACCAACTAAATGCATTCATTCCTCACTGTGTTACTATATATGCCAAAGACTATGCCATATATTAGGAATTAAGGTGACAAGAAAGACCCAGTTACTACCCTCAGGACTCAATTTAGCAAGAAAGAAAGAAAAAAAAAATGCCTCCAAGGGTATGAATAAGTCTCGATATCCCAGTGGAATGACTACCTTCCAAAGAAAAGATACTTACTCAATTTGGAAAATGAATTAAGCTGGCAAGAAGTGAGGAGGATTGGGAGAGAGATTTACTAACAAGCATAGATGATAACTATACTGATGCATTCTTGAAACCAAAAAAATATCAATATGACTAGTATGGCAAATAGCAATGCTCAACAGACATTTCATGTGCAGTCTTTTATTTCTTTTATACTTGGACAGGCCCATGTGAAAGTTATGGCCAAAGGACTCTAAGAAATGATGCGTGTTACTTCTGGCCCAAGTATAGCAGGTTCAGCTTGAGACCCTTTAGCTATCTTTTCTGCCATGTTCCAAGTGGTATAGCTAAAAGATGGCAGAATTTCATTGCTTAAGTCTCTTGAGGGACATACGGATTGGGGCCTCACAAACCAGTGAAAAACCTATAGCATGCAAGAAAAGCTTTGTAGCAAGAAATTAAGGTACAATGTATTAAAGCACTGAATGTGCAGTCATCTATTATCACAAATAACCTATCATGACTGATATAATTGACTTGATGGTTAAGAAATGAGGATGGTGAGGTAGATGCGGGCTAAATCTTGAAAATCTTTCAAAAGACTTAAAGGATTTTAAGCAGAATAATTAAAATGTTCTTATTCTAACAGCAGTGAGAGAAATAACCAGAGCGAACATTATAGATGAAAAAAATTGAAGGCCTACATCACAGGAATAGCAATGGTCAATAACGGCACGAGGTAGGATAGAAAAGAGGTTATGGACCAAGAAACTCGGTGTGGTAAAGGTGGCAAGTTGAGGAGCAAGACAGTTAAGTTTCCGCATTTGTTTTCAGAGGCTAAATTACTTAGATAACATCAGGTAATATCAGAGTTGAATACAAGGAATAGAGTTCAAGATTGGTGTGTTATTCAGATTTGACAGTCACTAAGACATAGTAATAGCTAGGATAATGTTGCTTAGGAAGAAGAGAGTAACAGAGAAGAAAGTCAAGAAAGAACTCTGAGGACTAAAGTCAACATAAATAGGAAAAAAAGAAACCCACAAATGAGAGAAAAGAAAAAAAAAATAACTAATCAGAAAACTAGCAAGGAATAAAACAGTATCCTAAAATTTCAAGGAAAAATGTGTATGCATTAACAGAGACTGATTTAATATCTAAAAAGTGCCCACTAAAATTGGCAGAATTAACTAGGGAATTAGTTAAGAAGGGAATCAGTGAAGTAACCAGGGGAGAAAATAGAATACAGTGAACTTAGCAAAATGAAAATGTAGATAACAGAAAAATGCATTTCCAGAGATAGGTGTGAAAAGAAGCAAAAGTGAGGGTGATAGTGGGATTCTGTGTCTTTTATAAATGGGAGAGACCTTAATGAGACCAGCTAGCAAAAAGGAAAGCAAAATATAGAGAGTAAAGGAAGTAACTGATGGAGAAAAGCCATTGCTATAGAAGGAGAAACAGGAATTAGATTAGAAATGGGAGCTGCAAGGCCCCAGACAAATTTAACTAAAGTCTCTCTAGGTTTCAGTATTTTCTGCTATAAAGAAGATGGTATGGGAGAGATTTACCTTGACGACACCTATCATGGGTCTGAATACTAAATATGTAATTGTACCGTAATCTCTCTTGACTAGTCACACTAATAATTTTGACAACTAAAACACACTGCCCCAACCAAAAGATCTACCAGTAGATATAACAAAGTAAATGTCAATCTATCCCAATCTACACCATGCCTCAAATGCTACCAACAAGTATTTGGTATAGTACAACTAAATTTCTGAAATACTCTTAAAGGAGTATCCTTGACATGTAAAAACTGGGCATATAAAAAATGTCATCAAGGTATTACATCAGTCATACAACTTAAGAATCAAAACAGACATTAAGTCATTTCTATCTGGATCAACTTCTGTTAGCTTCAGAATACTTTTTTCCTTAAAATCTTCCACAGAATCTTAGTAGTATATAAAACCACGTAGGAAAGGCAGTTGGCTGGTACAGGAGATCTTTAATCACTTGGCTGGTTTCCAGGCCCCAGTCCTTCCATATATGCTCAGGACAGTTAGAAAATAAATAATGCAGTCCAATACATTTATTTCCGAATGAGAAAATTATTACTGGGAGACTATCCTATAATGAACAATTACCTAATCTTCCTCAAATTCAATTATATGGTAATTATATTAGATATACATACACTATCTTTCACTATTAAAGAAATATGTTAATTAACTACTTATTAAATGTGAATCTAAGCTAACCCAGAACACACCTGTATCCCTAAGCACTTCCTTAAAACCTAAAATTATCGAACTATAAAACTATTGTTTTAAATTTGTGTTGTTAAAGCAATGTAGTATGTTAATTCTGCCATTTTATTAAAAACTACCCAGAAAGGGAGAAGTTAGGGGTTTTTTTAATCCCTGTAAAAACAACTGAAGAAACTTACCTAAACCAAAAGGGTTGCTAGTAGTAGAACCAGACGTGGAGTTACTACTAGGGGTTGATGATGTAACACTGCTTCCAGTGGTATTTGTTTGCTGAGCTGAATGATCCTGAGGCCTACAGAAAATAATGAAATCGCAGTGTAAGCTGTTGGGCTAATTTCTAAAGGAACTTTTGAAATAATTCTGATGTAAACTCTCGGACCAACTCAAATTAAGCATTAGGAAGAAAAAACATAAACATACGTAATAAAATCTTATAAAATCTAAAGTATATCTGCAACTGCCCCACCTCTTTAAATATAGTGTACATAAATATTTCATTATGTTCATTCATACTGATTATTTAAGAGGATATACATTACAATGACAAGTTACACTCACAAAGTTGGACTATAACAACTTTTTATCTACCCCCTCTAGTCCTTAAGGTTTAGGGGCCATCAGAGACTAGTTTTATTCAGACCCTTGAAATTCTTAAAAATAATAAAGCAAAATAAAAAGTGATACTTCATTAAAAGGCTGAGAAATCAACCCAAATAATAACAGAGCATCACTAAATATTACCTTTAAATAAAGAAATATAGTTTATCAGAAAACCTTTTCATCTGATTATCAGGTTAAGAGTTCCAATCTCATTCACTGTTTCTTCCATTGATTCTAAGGCACATATTTTTTCCATTTTAACGCTCTGAAATTAGGATCTATCCTACAACTGCTGACAGCCATACATCAACTGTAATGTCTGCACACATGTGCTCTTAGCACATGACTAAGTATATTATTGTTATCATACAAGTTGAGTTTAATTACCACATAAAGTATCTTCAGAAAAAAAGAGACCATTAACTGCCATTGAAAAAAGTTACTACGTGTACAAAAAAGCCCAGAACAAGAGGGATAAACGTTACATCAGTAAAACAAATATTTGCTTTTGAGAAACACTAGCATAAAAGCTTACAAAATGAATGGCAATGGAAGAAAATCCTTGAGAAAATACCTTAGTACTTTTTTAAAGAAATGCAACACCACCAACACTCTGAACAGAATAGAATTTGGTACTGTACGGAAAAATATAAACACTGAGGCTAAGTCAAAAGGTGATTCAAAAAATTCAGACTCAATGTAAATAAATTTTAGTAAGGCTTTAACCAATTTGTTTCATTTATATTTTCTTTGTAGGTATCCAAAACTGACATAGTAAAATTCTATATCCAAGTAAGTTTAAAGGACTTCTTTCTCTAAGTAGAAAATAAAAATTATAAGTGACAAGAAAAAAAGTTCAATTAGCAGTATTCTTTCTTAGTGATACACAAAATAAAAGTTTCTTTTGGGTGGTGCCTGTGGCTCAGTGAGTAGGGTGCCAGCACCATATACCGAGAGTGGCGGGATCAAACCCGGCCCCAGCCAAACACCAACAAAAAAATAGCCAGGCGTTGTGGCGGGCGCCTGTAGTCCCAGCTGCTCGGGAGGCTGAGGCAAAAGAATCACCTAAGTCCGAGAGTTGGAGGTTGCTGTGAGCTGTGAGGACACAGCACTCTACCGAGGGTGACAGAATGAGACTCTTGTCTCAAAAACAAAAACAAAAACAAAAAGTTTCTCTTAAAAATTAATAGTACCGGCTCGGCGCCTGTGGCTCAACGGGCTAAGGCGCCAACCACGTACACCTGAGCTGGCGGGTTCGAATCCAGCCCAGGCCCGCCAAACAACAATAACGGCTGCAACCAAAAAATGGCCGGGCATTGTGGCAGGCGCCTGTAGTTCCAGCTACTTGGGAGGCAGAGGCAAGAGACTCGCTTGAGCCCAGGAATTGGAGGTTGCTGTGAGCTGTGATGCCAC
>CAUYRH010112321.1:0-14243 GCA_963574655.1 Perodicticus potto
AATAAATGGTGCTGGGAGAACTGGATATCCACATCTGGACCCTCACCTTTCTCCACTCACAAAAATTGATTCAAGATGGATAAAGGACTTAAATTTAAGGCACGACACAATAAAAATCCTGAAAGAAAGCATAGGAAAAACACTGGAAGATACCAGCCTGGGGAAAGACTTCATGAAGAAGACTGCCATGGCAATTGCAACAACAACAAAAATAAACAAATGGGACTTAATTAAACTGAAAAGCTTCTGTACAGCTAAGGAGACAACAACCAAAGCAAATAGACAACCTACACAATGGTAAAGGATATTTGCATATTTTGAATCAGACAAAATCTTGATAACTAGGATCTATAGAGAACTCAAATTAATCCACATGAAAAAAGCCAGCAATCCCATATATCAATGGGCAAGAGACATGAATAGAACCTTCTCTAAAGAAGACAGACAAACAAACATATGAAACATGCTCATCATTCCTAATTATTAGAGAGACGCAAATCAAAACCACCCTGAGATTGTAGGGAATACAAGGTTTCTTCCCCAGTGAAGTAGAAATTGAGATAAACCCTGATGAATGGAAGGATTTACAATGATGGCCTGCTAAACAAGCATGAAGAAATCATACGAATAGATTTATAAGGACCTGAGAAAGAAGAGGTCTAGAAATGAGTGAAAGCTTAGTCAGGTCGACTACAGCAAAGACCTTACCTAACAAATGCAAATATTATAACCTAATCATTTGTACCCTCATATTAATCTGAAATAATTTTTTTTAAAAAGCTTAAGCAGAATTGTTCAGACCCAAGAAGAATCTGACAGTGAGACCCAATGCCAACAAGTTAACTTGGGCCAGTGTGGGGCAGACCTTGAAAGCCAGGCAAGAAACAGGCCTTGTAGAGTCCTAGACAACATTGTGAATACCTTGGTGTACAAGACATTGTACATGTTATATGTATATGTGCAGTCACCATACCTAGGAAAGTGGGATTTTATAGATAAATGTACCTATACAAGGTGTGAAAATTAATTTCACAAACTTGCTACTGTGTGCTTACATTGGCACCATTCACTATACAAACTGCTCAGTAAGGCTTCATAATCTTGGTATATCTGTGTCTCACAGCTATGTTTGTGTCATCATGTGCTGATGTCTTGCTGAGAGGTGTTCATTATAGTTGTGGCATGTTTATGTGTGCTGTCCGGAAAATGGTGGAGCTTTAATTAGAGCAACAAACAAATTTTAAACTTGACAAGAATGGAAGTAAAATCAGGGACATGTTATTCCAAGTCTATGGGGATAATGCCATGAAGAAAGCTGCAGCATACAAAAGGATTAAACTTTTTTCTGAGGGGAATGAAAGCATCATTGATGAAGAAGAGTTAGGTCAGCCAATAATGAGCAGAACTGATAAAAAACAATTGCAAAAATTCTTCAAAATGTTGCTTCAAAATCATCAGATGATTGTGGGAAACATAGTAGACCAAGTAAACATTGATAAAGAAATAGGAAAATCTTAACAGAAAATCTTGGTATGAAAAAAGTATGGCTCTGCATCACCACAATGCAGAGCTCACACAACACTGTCAGTGAGGGAGTTTTAGTCAGTAAACAAATAACTGTATGGGAACACCCTTCCTACTTACCTGATTTGGGACCCAAAGTTTTTTTCTTTACCCAAAGATAAAGAAAATATTGAAAGGAAGACATTTTGATGACTTTAAGGACATCGAGGGTAATGCGACAAGAGCTCTGATGGTCATTCCAGAAAGAGTTCGAAAATTGCTTTGAAGGTGATATCAATGTATAGCTTCCCATGGGAAGTACTTCAAAGGTGACCCTAGTGATGTTCAGTGATGAAGTCCATGGTACCTCATTGCTGAGTTTGTGAACTTAACTATCAGACTTCATATTCACAAAATCTTCATTACCAAATGTTACAAAATATTTACAAAATCTTCTCTATGTGTTGGCCAACTCCTTGTAAAATTTTGTAATGAATATTATGTAAATAAAGGTATGTTACATTTAGCTACAATCCCCCATTTTCCTGTGTGTGGTAACTGTTGGGACACTCTGCTTATATCACCTATGACTTTGCCAATCTGCTTCCACATCCCACACCACCCCTTCCCTTCACCATCTGCCTCTCACTATTTCACAGCTGACCTTCCCCTTGACCTTTTCCAATTCTGGAAGACCCCATTCCATCACCAATACTTCCGTCCTCCTTTGTGTGCTTTACAGGATTCTCCTCCTATTCCTATGTTTAAACAAAAGCAAAAGTCTTCCTTAGGATAGGGCTTTTCTTACCACTCTTCTAAATGGAAGCTTCCCATGTGCTCATGACCGTTGTATACCAGGGAAAGGAGATAACGCATGCATTTGGGTACTTCCAGATTAATTCACTTGACTTAAGTATTTTCAGAAAACTGCTCAATTGCCCTTACTGTTGTCTTCAATACTCATCTTTCAATATTCCACTTTCAAGACCATCACATGAACCTTTTCATCAGTCAGATAGTCCCTGATTCCATTATCTTAATGTCTCCTGGTCTTGACTCCAGCACAAACTTTTTCTCCAGACTCATTATTCTTTGGGAAATTTTAGTCATGTCCATAGATCCAACTCCTTTTTATAGTCTGATAACTACTAAATACATCTTTCTAACTCAACATGGCCCTTAAACTATCATCATATTACCTTTGCAGGAAAACTTTATTAAGATGCCTCACAAACACTTTAAATCCATAATCGAAGCCCAAATTCATCTTCAGATCTAATCCTTTTTCTATGGTATTGGGGGTATTCAATTATTCAGAATAATGATACTGTTATCTACTAAGTAACCAAATATCTGAAAGTCATCCTAGAGACCTAGACTCCCCCACCCCCTCAAAGCCCTGCTATGCAACACCACTTCACTGTATTCTGTCAAACAAATATCTCTCAAATCCCTCTTTTCCACCCCCCTGTCTGCCCCCTCTGGCTTATAACCTCAATTCTCACCTCACAGGTATGGTAGCTTCCAAACTGAATGATTCTAAACCTTTATTGTACATAAAGATCACTTTGAGTTCATGTTTAAAATGTAGATTTTAAAAAGCCTCTTGTTCCAATCCCCTGATGCATTCAACAACACCTTGGGACATACAGAGCTGTCTGGTCTCCCTGCCTCTTACAACGTCTTCTCATTCCATCCCACATGGGTGACAGAGTCCTATTACATTCAGAGGCCATGTCACAGTCCAGTTTCAAATTCTTCAAAGGTGCTGGTGTTAATCCAGAGTTTTCAGTTTGCATATAGTAGAAATTCACCTTAAATTACTTTAGAATAAAAAAAAATTAGTTTTGCAAATAAACCATAGGAAAGGAAGATAGAGTTTGTTTCTAGACACCAAAAAGAAAGCTCTCAAATACTATACCAAAATTATTTTTCCATCTCTTTTTTCCACTTTTCTCTGTAGGACAATTCCTTTTCAAAGACAAGCTTTTCCAAAAGGCAATGATAGCTAAAAATCCTGGTTCATAACCTAATAGCCACTGAATAAAAAGAAAATAATGTTCCTCTTCAAACTATAAAAGCAACAACAACAACAAAACAAAAACACAAATGACTGAATTCCTTGGAAGTCTTGTGACCAGTCTACTCCAGACCATGAGTCTATCCTTGGTGATACCACCCTGCTAGACAGGCAGGGATGATGATTGCCAGTTGATTAGAACCAACTGCTTGTACCATCCCACTGAATGTCTATGACTACAACTACAAGAGGAATAGTTTTTATCAGAAGAAAGGGTAGTAGACAAGTAAATCTTAAGTTTTTCATTAGACTAAAGTCTTAACTGCTAGATGGGGCATGAAAGCCTGGCCATAATCTGACCCCTGCATTGTCCTACCACAGCTCACTGCTCCAGTTGTGCTGGCCTAAGCTGCTTCTGCTACACCTCCATGCTCCCCCATGGTACTTACCACATTGAATCATATTTCTTTTATGCACATCTGACTAGAAAAGCTGCAAGATACTTTAGGCCTTTCTCATCTTGAGTGCCTTGCAAAATGATTGGCATAAAGTAGGTACTCTAAATAGGAGTAACATCTAGGGTTCAGTAACACCCTCTGGTGACTATCAATAACAGCAGTTTATTGTATATTTCAAAATAAAAAAATTAGTGGAATTAGAATGTTCCTAACACAAAGAAATGATAAATGTTTGAGATGATGGCTGTCGTAATTACCCAGACTTGATTATTACACATTGTATGCCTGTATGAAATGACCAGATGTACTCCATAGATAATTACAACTATTATGTATCTATGATAATTTAAAATAAAAATAATTTAAGGTAGGTACTATACAATCATATAATAGTTGTATGCTGATCATATAAATAAATTTCAAATAATAAATAATAATAGCAAGGGTGGAGCAAGATGGCAGCTGAGTAACAGCTTCTTTGCAACTGGGCACGGTGAGACTGGGGAGAGAAGACTTCAGACATCTCTGGCAGGCGGAATCTTCCCAAAAACTTCCCTTTGGGGACACAGAGAGACAGCATGAGACTTCTGGACACCCTGAGGAAGGCAAAAGTGGCAGAGATTGGGCAAGTGGTTGCGTGTGTTTGTTCAGTCTAATCCTGTAGGCAGCTGTGGGTGGGGCAACAGTGGGACTGCAGGCTGGAAAGGCCTTGCCTGTGAGCTGTTTGGGTTTCTTTTAGACATGGCACATAGTTGAACTGCCTTGGGAGAACTTGGGCAAGAGTACAGGGGTCTTTGAGTGTTGTCTGGGGCCCCAGACTGGGTCACCAAGCCAGATGGAACTACCAGTGTTTGGTTGTGGGCTGTGTGGAGCCATTGTGGGAGAACTGCCCTGGCAAGCTCCACCCTCAGGGTTAGAACAAACATCGGGCAGGAGCGAATAATCTAGTGACTGAGCAGCCTAAAGGAAGGGAATGAGATGCCTTGCAGCCTTAGCCCTCAGGGGCATAGGGTGAGACCGGTTTTGGCACACTGGGTAAGTGGATAGCCACTTAAGGAGTGATCCCAGCCACAAGCGCTTTCCTGGGAAAGCTTCTGCTTAGCCCAAGTTAGCGATTTAAAGTGCTAAGACCAATTTAAAGAGTCTTCTAAGCAGGCTGAGGAGGATTTAAGCTCTCCACCCTGCAGGGTTTGAGAAATCATTAGAGACACAGGGTCACTCCCTACAAAGATCCAGTAACAACAGAGTGATTCCTCCAGGGTCTGATCTGGGAAAGACACCTCCCCAACTCTGAGGACGGTCATAGGCAACAGTGAAAAATAATCATGAGGCAGAATCAACAGAAAAACTCTGACAATATGAATAATCAGAGTAGATCAACTCCCCCAAGGAACGACAAGGTAGATACAGCACAAGATCCCTTGCATAAGCAAATGGCTGAGATGTCAGAAGTTGAATTCAGAGTCTGGATAGCAGCGCAGTGGAGGAAAAGATGGAATTAGAATTTCAAGGAGCAATCCAAAAGATGACGCAAAAGATGTCTCAAGAACTGAATGAATTCAAAGACAAAATGACCAAAGATTTTGACACATTGAGACAAGAAGTTGTAGCCCTCAAAGATCTGAGAAATACAGTAAAATCCCTCAGTAACAGAATGTAGCAAGCAGAAGAAAGGATTTCTGACATGGAAGACTAAGCTTTTGAACGCTCCCAAACCTACAAAGAAGAAGAGAAATGGAAGGTAAAAACGGATCATTCTCTCACACAGCTCTGGGATAACTCGAAGAAAACCAATATACACCTTATAGGGATACCTGAAAACAATGGTGTAAAGAGAGATACATGTGAATTACAGGGCTTAATTACCCTATGTCTACAAAAGATTTCTAGGTGGTATAATAATAATATCAAAAATATCTGCCTATTCTAGCCAAGCAAATGTATTCCCAAATATTCACCATGCTGGAAAAAGACAGAAAGCAAAACTTTCTATCCAAGAACTGACTGAAGAGTTGGCCAGTAAATAGCTAAGTTCCACCCAGTTTTGAGAAACAGGAATGTGTTTATTACAAGAAATGAGGAGTGTAATGTAACCAACTATATTATTTTAGCCATCTCACATAGTCTTTATGGACATCTGTTTCATTATTGATGAAACAAAATAGATGCTTCATAGTTCTACACAGATGGTTTTTCAGATCTCTTTTTTCTTCCATTGCTGGAAAAGCTACCATCACCTGATGAAGATGATACAGAGAACTTTTCTCAAATAACACTACTCTTCAGAAGAAAGCAAGCTATTTTATTTCAACCTCTAACTCTGTCCCTTGCTGTTACCCAATTCAGGGAACAATTTAACCTGTAAGAAATGAAACTTGAGCTGATGATTTTGAAGAGCAGGTTACAGAGGTATCTGCCATTCTAACCGCCCCAGTGATTTGCCCTTTCCTGCTTATATATGCAAAGAAAGTCACATTCTGGTTTTGGGAGCAAGATAGTAGACTAGAAACATCTCCTTGCCAGTTATTCTCAGTGAGAAAGGGAACAGAGGATCTGGCACACCTCTGCCTGGGGAACCTACTCAGAAACATTGCTCTGGGGGGCACATGGAAGCAGTAGGAGACTCAGGAGCCAATGAGGTCTGGAGCTGAGGAGGACCAGCACAGAAGACAGGTAGCAGGGTACAGGCAGAGGTTGGCCAGCGGCCCTTGTGTAGAAGACCGGAGGTGGGAAAGGGCCATCCTGCACTTCAATTCAATTCAATTCAAGATGGGGGAGGGGGAACCAAGGAGGGCAGAGGGGATTGGTGTGTCCCCACTTAATGGACACAATGTAAGGGTATTGGCACAACTTTTGGGTGGGGGACACAACAAGATGGACTCTATACCTAACATATACATATATTGTAACCTAGTTGTTTTTACCCTAGCATTAACCTGAAATTAGGAAAAAAAAAAAAAAATCACACACAAGGGCACATCCTCTTGAGCAGTCAGGAACAGTTATAATAGACTTCTTTTAAGAAATCACTGTCTCTTGGTGGCACCCATAGCTCAGGGGGTAAGGCACCAGCCACATGCACCAAGGCTGGCGGGTTTGAACCTGGCCCAGCTGGGCCTACTAAATAACAATGACAACTACAGCAAAAACAAATAGGTGGGTGTTGTGGTGGGTGCCTGTAGTCTCAGCTACTTGGGAGACTGAGGCAAGAGAATCACTTAAGCCCAAGAGTTTGAGGTTGCTGTGAGCTGTGATGCCAGAGTACTCTACCCAGGGCTACAGCTTGAGACTCTGTCTCAAAAAAAAAAAAAAAAAGAAAGAAAGAAAGAAAGAAATCACTATATCTTGATAACATATATAGACGTTCTTCATATTAGAAAATAACATTATTTTGGCTCGGCGCCTGTGGCTCAACGGGCTAAGGCACCAGCCACGTACACCTGAGCTGGCGGGTTCGAATCCAGCCCGGGCCCACCAAACAACGACAGCTACAACTAAAAAATGGCCCGGCGTTGTGGCAGGCACCTGTAGTCCCAGCTACTTGGGAGGCAGAGGCAGGAGACTCGCTTGAGCCCAGGAATTGGAGGTTGCTGTAAGCTGTAATGCCACAGCACTCTATTCAGGGTGACAACTTGAGGCTCTGTCTCAAAAAAAAAAAAAAAAAAAGAAAATAATATTATTTAAGAACTATGTCAAGAGCAACATGCTATTCTCTTGACAAGGGAAAATCCTTGCAATGGAAGGTAAATATATATGCTACATGGATATCTGGAAAATAAAAATCATCCTGCCATTAGATCACAGTCTTAAAGAATATATCCATTTTCAGAGTGATCTCATTATAGAGAAATTCATTACATGTTTCATTAAGTCTAGAGAAAAATATGTATTTCTTAATCTGTCAAGTGGCAAAGAGTATAGGTGGTATTTGTTGGAGAGAATTAATTTAATGGGAATGATCAAAACAAGTAGCTGAAACTAATGAATGTCCCATGTAAATTCCTCCTGGTGTTTCATTGAAAATGTAAATGGAGTCCATTTTAGACAACCAGACTTAGACATATGCATCAAAATCCTCAGTTATAAGCAACAGAACCAATGTTGACTAACTTAATTAAAAGCAACTATCTTGGGGCTGGAGAGTGTCAGAACCAATAGAAGCCTGGAGAGGAAGGCTTATACCACGCAGCAATGAATGGAACTCCAGAAGCTAAGAAGTGAGCACATTGTTCTGGGGCAGAGGAACCAGAATGCAGCCACTGCAGCCACTACCCATGATAAATGAGCCAATTGTACTTTGTGTCCTAAAATTACTCACATAAGATTCAGAGTTCTGAGAGAAAGAGAATCTGATTGGCAGGCTTGGTCATATGTCAGGCCCCAAAGAACACAGAGCAGGAAGCTCTGTGCTCTTTGAATACCATAGAGGGAGACAGGCACTTGACAATTTTCCTTCTCAAAAATACTACAGGAAATAGTGGAGGGTAGTCCCTCAAAGAAATCAGAGAATTATTCCGAAGGAAAATGCTTGCTTGCAGGCAAATGAAAAAAATAAAGAATGCTATAACCAACAGAGTTGTTCTGTGTTTGTCTGGTTATCATTTAATAAACCTTTCAAGGTTACATCATATTATTTTTTTATAAGGACAATCCCAGGGTATAAAAGATCTCACCAGTTGAAAAGTACAATGCATAACATATACTCACCACCTTGTTTGTCCAGAGCTGTTGTCCATGAAGAAAGAAAGAGATTCCAAAGTGGTTGTTATGCCTGTTCTCAGAACAAAAATATCTAAGCACATGTTCACTTAAAAAATCCCCACAAGGTCACTAGATTATTGTTCTCCTTTTTCTCCTTCATCTAAAGAACAGTAAAAAAATACAAGAGATTTCACAGATCTTTCCAGGAATACCTAACTCTCACATTAAGATACTTCATGTGCAGCAGCAGTTAACAAAAGCCTATGGTTTTAAGTAAGGCAAATAATTGTACCCATTCCTAAGCCAGGTTTTTTCAATGGTTAAATCCATACAAATAATCTAGATTTAGGAAGTCTCCTCCTAAGATTCCAGGAACACACAGGGTATTTGGCAGCAGCACACTCTTTATAGATCAATAGGTAAATGTTATACCTTCTGCCGGAAAGTGGCCAACATTTATTCTGGGATTTGTAGATGGCATCATGAGGGACGTCTTTATGGTTTATCATGTTCATATGTTTCAAAAACCACCTATTCCAAATCTTCCTACTTCACTGAACAATGAGGTGTAAGTTATAGCAGTAAAATGTCCTTTTTTGCAATAAACTTTCTTGTGGAGAATTTTGACCTACAATGGGCAATTTTCTTATTTTTTGTAAACCATTTTATTCTTTGATATAAAAATCTCTTAAGCTCTTCTCCCTATTGCATGAGAGAAGCAGTCAACCTCGATGCTTTCAGTGAGCTATTACTAAACTAGAATATGAGTAGCAAGTTAATTTGGGAAGTGTATGTGCTCGTAACATATACAAAAGGCTTCTCTGTAACAGAAAATACAACCAATTTGAATTGTTTAAAATAAAGTGGTCAATTTAGCAAGTCCTTAAAATACTACACTTCAGTTTAAAAATGTTTGAGTCATGAAAGATTGTTTGGGCACAGATGAGCAGACATGAAATGCTGTTGCAGAAGTTTCTCAAGGGAGTCCCCAAACGTGTGTGAGTTAAGTGAGGACATGACTTACAAAACAAGTTTCAGAAATAAGGGTGTACACATAAAAGCAGAATCTTGCCATGCCCCAAATAATAACAGAGTGTTCCAAACTGATGTAGCAGTAAATATTCAGTTGTATCCAGAGATGCCCCAACATTAACCAGATTCTCCCAAGGACTAGGTCACTCTAATTAGTTATTCATTTTTTGCTGTTCATTAGCGTACCATATGTACTGAAGCAGTAACCTCCTGTCTTGAAAGAATTATGGCCTTTTGCTAAAGGTGCCTAAATTGGGAACGTGGATAATTTTGCTCAGGATGCACAATGCTAATCATTTTTGTAGGTGTTTTACTTCATATATAAATAGTAACTGAGAGCAAAGAGAAGTGGAATCTGGTCCTGATTCTCTTTCTAGAATAAGTTTTTTTAACCTTCCTGACCCTGTTTTTCCTTACTTTTAGGGTAAGAGGTTTCAATGGTAAATCCAGATCACCATTCCAGAGAAACAGTTCCAAAATTGCTTTGAAGGTTACCCTAGGCACTGGTGTCGGTGCATGGCTTTCCAAGGGGAATACCTCCAAGGTTACCATAGTGATATTCAGAAATGACTTATATAGCACTTTTTCTAGGATGAATTCGTAAACTTAATTATCTGACATCACTGCATAAAACTAAACATGTTACCACTATGTACTTCCAATGGAATTCTAGGCCCTTCTTTTGGGCATTCTTAGAGAACTTTTTGCCCTCATGTTTCTTGCAGCAACGGAAGGTTAGAATGAGAAGTAAGGAAAGCTACCTGCTGATATTTTTTATGTATAAGCATCTCAGATCTTTCTGAATTGATATTTCTGGAGGATCTAAGTGTCATCTCCCTCCTTTTCATCCAGTGCTTCCCTGAATCACTGTTGTTCTCCCTATACTATGCCTATGCATATGAATGAGGTGGCTTCCATGGCAATAGTAAAGCGTTGAAGAGCAAAGACAAACATACCACTATTCCAAGGTGTACAATACATTAAAATTAAGGTACCAAAAATTTAGCTTAAAAGCTACAAGGAAACTAATAGAAAAACCTTATATCCAATAAAAATTGGCAGATGATAATAAATGTGAATTCAACTCCTCATCTTCTTGAACAAAACATCAATAAAACTTTCCAAAGCTAAGAAATCAAGGACTAGAGATATAAAGTATGTTATAACTACCAGGAGAGCTATTATAAATAGAGAAATGAGAAACAGCCAAAGATGGATTTTTTTGTAATGAGTGGGTGGGCCTGTAGAAAGGGGGAAAAAATAGGAAATTTTTTTCCCCCAAGCAGACTTTAGCTGGGCACAGTGGCATGCACCTATAGGATGAGCTACTTGAAAAGTTGAGGAGGATCACTTAAGCCCAGGAGTCCAGCCCATCTCCAAAATAATAAATTCAAAAAAAACAAATAGACTTAATTTTCTATACCAGTTTTAGGTTCACCACAAAATTGTGCAGAAAGTACTGAGAGTTCCCACATATCCCTGTCCCCTTACACACACAGCCTCCCTTTCAACATTCAGTACCAGAGTGATGGATTTGTAACAATCAATGAACCAACATGGATCCATCATTATCATTCAAAATCAACAGTTTACATTACTGTTAACTCTAAGTGTTGTAATATTCTATGAGTTTTTTAAAAATATATAATGACATGCAATTACCATTATCTTATCATATGAAATAGTTTCACTGCTCTAACAAATCCCTTGTGTTCCACCTATTCATTCCTCCCACCCTATTCCTTGGTAATTACTGATCCTTTTATAGTCTCTATAGTTTTGCCTTTTCCAGGAAAGCATATAGTGGGGATCATACAGTATGTAGCCTTTTTAAATTGACTTTTTTCACTTCATAATATGCATTTAAAGTTCTTTCATGTCCTTTCATGACTTGGTAGCTCATTTCTTTATATGTCTGAAAAACATTCCATCATATGGATGTCACATAGTTTACTTATCCTTCCAACTTTTTATAATTGTGAATAAAGCTATTTATGTCCACTTCTGAGTAAACATAAGTTTTCAGTTTATTTGGGGAAATACCAAGGAGTGCGGTTACCAGACTGCATGGTAAGAATTTGTCTGGTTTTATAAGAAACAGCCAAACTATCTTCCAAAGTAGCTGTACCATTTTATACTTCCACCAGCAATGAATAAGAGTTCCTTTTGCTCCACATCCTCACTAGCATTTGATGTTGTTAGTGTCTTGCATTTTTCCCATCCTAAAAGAAGTGTATTAGTATCCCATTTCTGTTTTAATTTGTAATTCCATAATGAAACATGATAGTGAACATCTTTCATATGCTAATTTTTCTTCTGTATTTCTTCTGGGTGAGGTGTGAGATCTTTTACTTACTTTTTAATTGAGTTGTTAATATTCTTATTGTTGAGTTTAAGAGTTCTTTTAAATATTTTAGATAACAATCCTTGATCAGGTATGTCTTTTGCAAATATTTTCTCTCAGTGTATGACTTTTCTTATTCTCTTGACAGTGTGTTTTACAGAACAGAAGTTTTTAATTTTAATGCAGTACAACTTGCCAATTATATGTTTCATAGAATGTGCCTTTGATGTTATATCTAAAATGTCATTGCCAAATCCAAGGTCGTCTAGATTTTCTCCTTTGTTATCTTTTAGAATTATTATAGTTTTGCATTTTCCACATAGGTCGATGGCATATTTTTTTGTTTCCAATTGCACATTTTACTTTGAGAAAAATAATGATTTTTTTTCTTTTTTGAGATAGTCTTACTCTTTTGCCCAGGGTAAAGTGCCATGGTTATCAGCCTACCTCACAGCAACCTCAAACTCCTGGATTCAAGTGATCCGCCTGCCTCAGCCTCCCAAGTAGCTGGGACAGCAGTCACCTGCCACAATACCCAGCTAAGTTTTCTACTTGTAGTAGAAACAGGGTCTCACTATTACTCGAGCTGGTTTCAAACTCTGAGCTCAAGTGATCTTCCCATCTAGGCCTCCCAGAGCGTTAGAGTTGTAGGCTTGAGGCACTGAATGCACCCCATAATAATGAGTTTTTTTAATTAACTCATGAATCTAATGATTCAACTTCTAAGCAATTTTCCTAGGCAAATAACCAGCAGTTTAGCGAAAATATTCATCCAACACTTTTTATGATAGTAAGATAACAGAAACAAGCTAAAAAAAACTTCAAGAGTAGGCCAGATGTGGTGGCTCAGGCCTATAATCCTGTAATCCTAGCATTCTGGGAGGCCAAGCTGGGTGGATTGGCTAAGCTCACAAGTTAGAGACCAGCCTGAGCCAGAGTGAGACCTTGTCTCTAAAACAAACAAACAAACATAAAAAAAAAAAGCCAGGTGTTGTTTGTGGTGGGCGCTTGTAGTCCCAGCTATTTGGGAGGATGAGGCAAGAGAATCTCTTAAGCCCAAGAGTTTGAGGTTGCTGTGAGCTGTGACACCACAATATTCTACCAAGGGCAACAAAGTAAGACTGTGTCTCAAAAAAAAAATTTTTTTTCAAGAGTAATTAGATCAAGTGTATTATACCCATATAATTGAATGTTAGAAAACTATTTAAAATGATTTTTTAGACAATTTTCACTTTCCTGAAAGAAAATATTCCAAATGTCATCACTAGAGTATGAAATGTAGGTTATTTATACATTATGTTGTTTTTTATACTTTTTTATATGATGTGTATTCATTTCATAATCAGAAAGGAATTAAGACTTTTCTTAAGTAATTAAAGTATCAGATGATTCTTTATAAAGGCTCTCAAAATAAGATGTATAGTGACAAATTATATACTCTTCAGGACCAAAACAAAGATACGGTACCCTTTCCTAGTGTTTTCATGAAGTAGATTTAAACACCCAAAGCACACATAAAATTCTATAACAGAAATCAGTGGAAGGTAATTATTAGTGAGTGGTTCATTAGGGAGAGAATTTAGATAATCAAAAGGGATACTTGGGGTTAGGAACTATAGGGTAAGAATAAATGAGAATTAGTTAGGATCCAGAAAATGCTCTTCACATACCCCTGTCTCATGTAATATCTCCTAATGTCTAACATTTATCTCCACTGTGGAGCGAGGGGATACCAAATAAAATTTTTATTGCCCCTTCTTCTCAAATAATATGTCCATTAAGATAAGAAGCAGCTTGATGTTGGTGATATGGGTCCTGGATTTAAGTCTAAAGGCTCAAGATTAAGTCCCAGCTCAACTTCTTGCTTTATGGCATTACTTGGATAAGTCATATAACCAATATGGGACAGTTATTTCATCTGTTCATGTTAGCTCTGCCTCTAACACAAAGTTATCATTAGGACCAAATGGAATCATATACACAGTATATCACAGCTAAAAAGTATATAACAGAATGTATTTTATAATAAAATTCTCAACCTATCAATAACCCATTATTTAGCCTCCAGTAGCACTTTAAGAAAATGAAAAATTGGCTCAGCGCCTGTGGCTTAACGGGCTAAAGCACCAGCCATGTACACCTGAGCTGGCGGGTTCGAATCCAGCCCGGACCTGCCAAACAACAA
>CAUYRH010112322.1:0-47507 GCA_963574655.1 Perodicticus potto
CCACAATGCCCGGCTATTTTTAGAGATGGAGATCTCACTCTTCCTCAGACTGGTCTTGAACCCATGAGCTCAGGCAATCCACCTGCCTCATCCTCCCAGAGTGCTAGGATTATAGGCATGAGCCATCATGCCAGACCCGGAATATGTGATTTTCAGGAAGAGAAGAGTTAAATAACTTGCTGAAGAGAACTTTCTTAGAGATGAAACTGGGACTAGAATTCAAATCACTTGACTTCTAGCCTGTAGCTCTTGCTATCAGATCAGGCTTTCAAATTCTGGAACACTGAAAGGGAGACCTTCTCATTCTTGTACCCCCTAACCTTGCTGTCTCCAGCTCAGGTCTCTAAATGTCAGAAGTAGACCCAACTTAAAACTTGAGAGAGATCCTGGAACTGGAGTAGCCAGTCTGCTAATGTTTTTTGTTTTTTTTTGAGACAGAGCCTCAAGCTGTCACCCTGGATAGAGTGCCATGGCATCACAGCTCACAGCAACCTCCAATTCCTGGACTCAAGCGAGTCTCTTGCCTCCGCCTCCCAAGTAGCTGGGACTACAGGCACCGGCTACAACGCCTGGCCGTTTTTTGGTTGCAGCCGTCATTGTTGTTTGGCGGGCCCGGGCTGGATTCGAATCCGCCAGCTCAGGTGTACATGCCTTAGCCCGTTGAGCCACAGGCGCTGAGCCCAGTCTGCTAATGTTGATACTATTTGGTGTGATGCAAAACAAGGTTCCTTGAAATGACTAAGCTCTCCACATCTTCCTTCTAGCTGTCTTATGAGCCCAGTTCCTCCTGGGTAGCCTGGACAGATTGGTTAAAGACTTCTGAGATCAGTCTGGGGAAGGACTTCCTAGGTTTGGCCTTGAATTTATTTTTTCTCTCCCATTTCCCCTAGTTAAAGACTAGTTTTATTGATTAAACTGTTGTGCCAATCTTGAGGTCTTATCTAGGGGAAGAGTTCATTCTTGACCTGGGCAGATGATTGAGAGGGAGGAACAACAATGGTCTGTGCCCCATGGAAGGCCCAAATGTGATGAAAACCCACTCAGAGCCTGGCAAGCCCTGGAAACCAAGCAGAGGGCAAAGTGGGCAGTTGAGCCTTGAGAAAACTCAGGATATAGAAGTGGAGAGGAATCCATCACGAATGGCTCCTTAGTAGAACTTAATTTTAAACAAGATTGAAAAAGAAAGGGGGGGGCATGTGCTGTGGCTCACACCTGTAATCCTAGCACTCTGGGAGGCTGAGGCAAGTGGATTGCTTGAGCTTCAGAGTTTGAGACCAGCCTGAGCAAGAGCGAAACCCCATCTCTAAAAATAGTGGGGTGTTGTGGTGGGTGCCTGTAGTCCCAGCTACTTGGGGGGCTGAGGTAGGAGGATCACTTGTGCTCAGGAGTTTGAGGTGGCTGAGCTATGACACCACTGCACTCCACCAAGGGTGACAAAGTAACACTCTGTCTCAAAAAAAAAACCAACGGCGTTGAGCAGGTGTTTGCCGAGTACTTAATAAGAGCCAGTCTTGGGCTTATAGAGGGAAACTGAACAAGGTCTGACCCCTGATCTGCCCAAGTCTACTTGAGGAGGCAGTGTGTGAATTCATGAAGAAGCCACTCACCAACCATGGTGACAGCCAGTGCTTCTCAGCCTTCGCCAGCCATCAGAATCACCTGGGGAAGGTTGTTTAAAATACAGATTCCCAGGCTCACACCAGACCTACTTATGTGTGGGTTGGGAGGTTGTGGCAAGTGCTGCAGTGTTCTGAGGAAGGAAGACTTTATCAAAGGGATGGTTTGAGCTGCATCTTGAAGGATGGGAATGATTTGGATGTGTGGCAAGGTGGGGGAGTCACAGTCCTGATTGACTTGAGGAATGTATTTGGTTGGGTTCATAGAAATGGCACGTGCAAAGTTTTGGAAGTTGAGATAGGAAAGGCATTTTGAAAGTCAGTGGAATGGTCAGGCTGGAACACTGGGTGTGTGTGGGAGTAGTGAGAAGGAATGGCTTTTGCTGTTTACAAAGCGTGCTGTCATGTGCCTACTCCCCCCCTTTTCCTCCTGCTCCTCCCTTTCCTTTCCACTTCCTCTCCACTTCCTCTTCACTTCCTCTCCCATTTCTTCCCTTTTCCCTTTCCTCTCTTCTTCCCCTCACGGCACATAGCATCTCATTCCATCCATTTTTGTATCAACATTATGAAGTGGGTATTATTCTTAGTATTTGGATGAGGAAACCTCTACCCGTGGTTGCATAGCTTCTGAGAGTTTATTCTGAACCTGGTGAGCATCCTACTCATTCTCCCTTTTTTTTTTTTTTCTTTTTTTTATAGAGGCAGAGTCTCACTTTATTGCCCTCGGTAGTGCCGTGTCACACAGCTCACAGCAACCTCCAACTCCTAGGTTTAGATGATTCTCTTGCCTCAGCCTCCCGAGTAGCTGGGACTACTAGCCCGCTACAACGCCTGGCTATTTTTTTTGTTGTTGTTGTTGTTGCAGTTTGGCCCCCGAGTTCAGGCACCCTACTCCTTGAGCCACAATCCTTGAGCCACAGGTGCCGCCCAGCCTTCACTATTCTTTCTTTTTTTTTGAGACAGAGCCTCAAGCTGTCACCCTGGATAGAGTGCCGCGGTATCACAGCTCACAGCAACCTCCAATGTGGGAAAGAAGCTGGGCTAGGGTTAGGGGATTGTAGAATTAGTAAAGTAGGCTGATCAAACTGTTTAAAGCAAGATGGTGTGGGTGGATAGGAGCATAGCTTTGGGCCAGATAGATTGCATTCAAATCCCAGTTTCATTGTTTGCTAACCGGATGACCCTGGGCAGGTTGTTTAATCTTGCTAAGCCTCAGTGTCCTCACTTGCAGCATGGGAGCAGTAATGGCCACCTCATGGGGTGGTTGTGAGGGTCAATGAGGTGTACCTGGTGCAGAGCAATTGCTCACCACCTGGAGGCTATTGTAATTAGCCCTCCTGGTACTCTGCGTCTGCCTTGTTCTCTAGCACAGGTTTCTAGGACACAGCCCATCCTGGGTAGGGTTTTTTCTCTTTTTTTTAATTATTAAGTATAACATTAAATGTGCTGAATGGTTGCCACCAGTAAAGATTTATGGAGAATCTACTACCTACCATGTGCCCAGCATGGCCTAGAAACTAGTGGCTCAGACCTATGCCTGATGGGAAGGAGGTTTGGAGTGTGTGTATATGTGTTTATATGTATGTGTGTGGTGGTTATGGCTTATTCTCTATGGGTGATGTATGAAGAGCAAGTATATTAGAAGTGGGAAGAGCAAGGACCCTTCATTATCAAGAACTGAGATGAGCTCAGACCTACTTGGTAGTTGGTAGATGACTGGCGTGGTCTCTTAGGATCCCTCCAGAGTCCAGGGAAATGGCAGTAGGGGCTCTGGTCAGCATCAGTCCCTCCCACTCTGGCTGAAGGCTGATGAGGCATCTGTCTTTTTTCCAGGTGACAATGCATGGCTGTGACCCAAGATTTCCTACCGGTAGCCCTCCATGAGCTACTAGTGCCTCGATGGAGCCCTCAGCCTGCCCTCGAAGCTTGGCTGAGGGCTTCTTGGAGGAGGAGCTTCGGCTCAATGCTGAGCTGAGCCAGCTGCAGTTTTCAGAGCCAGTGGGCATCATCTACAATCCTGTGGAGTATGCGTGGGAGCCACATCGCAGCTATGTGACTCGCTACTGCCAGGGCCCCAAGCAAGTGCTCTTCCTGGGGATGAACCCAGGACCTTTTGGCATGGCCCAGACTGGGGTAAAGGACTTGGCCTCTCTACAGTATGAGGTTCCAAGGTGGATGCTCGGCTGGGTGTGACGAGGAGTGTGTCTGTGTGTCTGTCTGTCTGTGTCTGTGGATATGCGTGGGTCCCCCTGCCCCAGCCTCTCCCAACACACACACACACTGGCTCCTGTGGTCTGAGACACTCTCCCTTCTACCCGTAATTAACAAGCACATTAACAGTAGTTCCGTTTTCCCTGTGAGCTGTCCACTAATTGCCTCTGAGAGCCCTTCCGCCAGCTCCATCTTTACTTTATTTTGCCGGATCTCCCCCGTCCCAAGAGTATGGTTAGGGTCAGAAGAGGGACTGGGACTGCTGGGACCTTGGATCCTGGTTGACAGGGGTGGACATATACGAGATGCAGGGCATTCTGGCAGCCTTGATTCTGTTTCTTAGCTGAGGAGAGGTTCAAAGCAGAGCCAGGCTCCAGGGCCTGCTGGCTTTCCTTTCAGAGCTCAGGATGAGTGACCTACCCTCAATGGGGGTGCTTAGCAGGTGAGGGAGGGGAAGAGGCTTCAGGGCAGGAGACTCAATCGCTTTTATTGACCCCGACTGGGTGATGAAAGGTGATCAATAATGATTGATAGAAATGACAGCCTGAGGCCTGGGGCTGAGAGGGCACCCAGAGAGCAGTGGTCAGCCCTGCCCTTGTCCCTCTAGTTCTAGTTGCTGTTTTGTCTCAGGACCATCTGACTGTCCTTAATACTAACCATCAAACCCTGTGTAGGGCCAGATATCTCAGTGTATTTCCTGTACTTGGTCCCAAAGCTAAGGGATAGAGGCAAACAAATAGATTCTTCTGGACCACAGTTCACAATGAAACACTGGAGAAAGATGGACAGGCTCAAACCACAGAGCCAGGAATCCTTGTCTCAGGTGGTGGGGCAGGTCCGGGGGTGTCCAGGCTGGATCCTCACTGAAGATGGAAAGAGCCCAGGAGTCAGGTCTTGAGTTGAAGACTCATGTTTCTCTCCTTCCTCACAGGTGCCCTTTGGGGAAGTGAGCATGGTCCGGGACTGGTTGGGTGTTGGGGGGCCTGTGCTGACCCCTCCCCAAGAGCACCCTAAACGACCAGTGTTAGGACTGGAGTGCCCACAGTCAGAAGTGAGCGGTGCCCGATTCTGGGGCTTTTTCCAGAACCTCTGTGGACAGCCTGAGGTCTTCTTCCGTCACTGCTTTGTCCACAATCTGTGTCCACTGCTATTCCTGACTCCCAGCGGGCGCAACCTCACCCCTGCCGAGCTGCCTGCCAAGCAGCGAGAACAGCTTCTTGGGATCTGTGATGTGGCCCTTTGCCGGCAGGTGCAGCTGCTGGGGGTGCGGCTGGTGGTGGGAGTGGGGCGGCTGGCGGAGCAGCGGGCACGGCGGGCTCTCTCAGGGCTAATGCCAGAGGTCCAGGTGGAGGGGCTGCTGCATCCCTCTCCCCGTAACCCACAGGCCAACAAGGGCTGGGAGGCAGTGGCCAAGGAGAGACTGAATGAGTTGGGGCTGCTGTCCCTGTTATCAAAATGAGAACCCCTGGAGCCAGGCATAGGACACGTTCAAGGTCTCCAGGTCATTCTTGGGCAAGTAGAGGACAAAACACCTCCTGGACTAGAGCCAAAAGGTCCTCTTGGGCTTCCTGGTGGCTGGGAAACATGCTCTCTGATCTGTTGACTGTCTACCAACCTGCTGTGGCAGTTTTGACACTACTCTGGTTCGCCCTCCTGATCCCTGCTTTTTTCACCACTCTTTGAGCGTTGCTCTTTTGTGGAATCTCACTCCACAGAGAATCAGAAGCTGGGCTTTGTGGCACTTGCAGACTGCTCTACCTCATCATTTCCTTGGGAAACTATTCAGCAGAGAGTGACCTGAACAGTGACTTCTAAGGTCATATTT
This sequence comes from Perodicticus potto, assembly GCA_963574655.1. Classification (NCBI taxonomy): domain Eukaryota; kingdom Metazoa; phylum Chordata; class Mammalia; order Primates; family Lorisidae; genus Perodicticus; species Perodicticus potto. The sequence continues at coordinate 5,653 of CAUYRH010112322.1, forward strand.
GCTGTTTCAGAGGAAATGCTGTGCCAAGATCCTTACCATCTTTACAGAATAGCATCCTGCTGCTGACCCCTTCTCTCATAGGGTCAAGACAAAGATAGGAAATGATATTAAGACAGAACTAATTATGGGAAGCTAAGGCTGGACCAGACGGAGAATTCGTGTTGTGGAATGGGAAAGACAGAAGATCTGGACTTTTTTTTTTTTTTTTTCATTTTGAGGCAGTCTTGCTTTGTTGCTTACAGTATAGTGCTGTGGCATCATAGCTCAAAGCAACCTCAAACTCTTGGGCTTAAGTGATTCTCTTGCCTCAGCCTCCCAAGTAGCTGGGACTACAGGTGCCCGCCACAGTGCCCGGCTATTTTATTTTTTTAGAGACGGGGTCTCGCTCTTGCTCAGGCTGGTCTGAAACTTATGAGCTCAGGCAATCCACCTGCTTTGGTGTCCCAAGTGCTGGAATTGCAGGTGCGAGCCACTGTGCCTGGCCTGACAAGGCCTGGATTTTCATCTCAACTCTGATGGACTTGTGAACTTTCTGATGGACAATTGGTTAGCCTCAGGGTTCCTCCTCACAAGCAGGGGATGCCTGCTCCTGGGGTAAGTGTGAAGATTGCCTGAGATAACACTGGCCAGCGCCTTGCACAGGCCTGGCACACCGCTGCTCGTTGCATACTCTTCTTGCATTCTTGCCTCTGGTTTGGGGAGTCACTGCACAGCACTACAAGGGGAGCCCCTCTGCACTCTGAAGACTTTGCTAGGGGAAGTTTGGGTTTCCACCTGTGGCCAGGGTGAGGAACAAATTCTTGCCCTGCCGGAGATGGGACCGTGGACTAGTGGCTATGAAAACACAGCTTGCAATATTTTCGGTTTAAGCATTAAAAGCTCCTAAACACTTTTGTCTTGGTACTTTTATTCCCCCTCCCACATGTCAGGGTGGGTAGTAGTAGATATCCCCCTCTCTTACCTCTTCATTTTTTGCAAAGGTTCTCTTGGGTAGCTGGGATGAGGATGTAACGGATACCTAATTGCCTTACCAAAGCCACGTGACCTCTGTTGGGGGGCTACCCAGTAGTTTGTATGATACTCAAGGGCTCTGTGAGGAGCAGGTGATGGGACGGGTGGGTGCCTGGTATCTAACTTTTATGTCTGCTAAATGGCTGGTTGGGTGCTCCTTTGCCGAAGGCTGGGAAAGTGAACCAAGTTGGGAGCAGAGCAGACCATGTTAATGAGGAATGCTTGGTCCAATGTCCCGGGACACAGGCCATCTCTGCTTTTTTTTTTTTTTTTTTTTTTTTTTTTTGCGACAGAGCCTCAAACTGTTGCCCTGGAAAGAGTGCTGTGGCATCACAGCTCACAGCAACCTCCAACTCCTGGGCTCGAGCGAGTCTCCTGCCTCTGCCTCCCAAGCAGCTGGGGCTACAGGCGCCCGCCACAACACTCGGCCATTTTTTTGGTTGCAGCCGTCTTTTGGCGGGCCCCGGCCTGGATTCGAACCCGCCAGCTCAGGTGTACGTGGCTGGCGCCTTAGCCCGTTGAGCCACAGGCGCCGAGCCCATCTTTGCTTTCAAAATAAGATTTTTAGAGTGGTGCCCATAGCTCAGTGGGTGGGGCACAGGCCACTATACCCATGCTGGCAGGTTGGAACCTGGACCAGGCCAGCTAAACAGCAATGACAACTGCAACAAAAAAATAGCCGGGCATTGTGGTGGGCACCTGTAGTCCCAGCTACTTGGGAGGCTGAGGCAAGAGAATTGCTTAAGCCCAAGAGTTTGAGTTTGCTGTGAGCTGTGACGCCATGTCACTCTACCAAGGGTGACCAAGTGAGACTCTGTCTCCAAAAAAAAAAAAAAAAGATTTTTAGTACAAACCCTATCCTTCACTGTATAATAAAGAATTTGCCTAGCCTTTGTCCTCAGTTCCTGAAAGGGAAACTCTAAATGCTTGGAATTTCTCAAATGTTAGAAGTGTCTGTCTTATTTACAGTGGGTACCTCAAACTATACCTGCATTTATGTTGAGATTTGACCTCAAACCATATCTAAGTTTATATTCAAATTTGATCTACACTTGAGTTTTGCTAAGATTTGATTAAAGATGGAAGCTGACCATCCCAGCAAGATCAACCATATGAAAAGACTTTGAGGGTGGCACCTGTGCCTCAGTGAGGAGGGTACCGGTCTTATATACTGAGGGTGGCAGGTTTGAACCCGGCCCCAGCCCAAACTGCAACAACAACAACAAAAATAGCCGGGCATTGTGGCGGGCTCCTGTAGTTCCAGCTACTCAGGAGGATGAGGCAAGAGAATAGACTAAGCTCCAGCTGGAGGTTTCTGGTGAGCAGTCTACCAAGGGCAAGAAAGTGGGCCCTAAAAAAAAAAAGAAAAAAGATTTCGAGCTGAGTGATAGCAGCTTGATCTCTAGGAAGGGAAGAGAGGCTAGAGATTGAGTTCAACCACATGGCCCACGATTTAAATCAATCATACCTACATATTGAAATTGATAACTTTTTTTTTTTTTTTTTTTTGGGAGACAGTCTCACTTTGTCACCCCAGGTAGAGTGCCGTCATGTCACAGCTCACAGCAACCTCCAGCTCTTGGGCTTAGCCAATTCTCTTGCCTCAGCCTCCCAAGTAGCTGGAAATATAGGCACCCAGCCATTTTCTTGTTGCAGTTTGGTTGGGGCCGCGTTCGAATCTGCTACCCTCAGTATATGGGGCCGGCACCCTATTCACTGAGCCATAGGAGCTGCCTGAAACTGATAACTTTTTTTTTTTTAAATGAAATCATAGCTGTGTACATTGATGCAATCATGGGGTACAATGTGCTGGTTTTATATACAATTTGAAATATTTTCCTTTTTTTTTTTTTGAGACAGAGCCTCAAGCTATCGCCCTGGGTAGAGTGCAATGGCATCATAGCTCACAGCAAACTCAACTCCTGGGCTCAAGTGATTCTCCTTCCTCTGTCTCCCAAGCATCTGGGACCACAGGCACACACCACAACGCCCGGCTATCTTTTGGTTGCAGCTGTCGTTGTTTGGCGGGCCTGGGCTGGATTCGAACCTGTCAGCTCAGGTGTATGTGGCTGGCGCCTTAGCCACTTGAGCCACAGGCGCCGAGCCAATTTGAAATATTTTCATCAAACTGGTTAACATAGCCTTCATGGCATTTTCTTAGTTATTGTGTTAAGACATTTATATTCTACATTTAGTACGTTTCACCTGTACCCTGATAACTCTTGACATTGAGGTTTTGGTCACTTTCCTGTGGTGAACACATAAATGTGCTGGAAGGATGACCTGTCCTGATTCTATGGGCAAAGGTCTGTACTTGGGACTCACTTTACATTGCATTTGGCTGGTCCTGATTTGTATCCTTTATAATAAAACTCTGATCATAAGTATAGTGTTTTTCTGACTTCTGTGTTTCTAGTCATTCTAGCAAGTTACTGAACCTGAGGGGGTTGTGGGAATCCCTGAATTTGTAGCCAGTTGGTCAGAAGTGCAGGTGGCCTGGGGATTTCCAGGCTGTGACTGGCATCTGAAGTTCTTGTTGGGGACTGTGCTCTTAAACCTGTAGAGTGTGCACTACCGCTAGGTAGTTGGCATCAGAATTGCATGACAGTATTGTGCTTTGACACAACTTTTTCTCTCTGCTGTCAGTGCTACAGTGCTAAGTGAGCTGTGAGTGCAAAGCACTGGACTAGGCACTGTGGAATAACTGCACAGAGAAAGAAGCCATTGTTCTGTTATCTATTTAGCTGAGAGAGTCAGGGAAAGCTCTTTGGAAGACATGATATTTTAGGCGGCCTTGGAACCCTTGTTATCGTGTGTCTGACCTCTTCCAATGTAATGATTTTCCTATTCCTTCTGCTCCTGTGTTGGAAGACATCTGGAGCTCAGGAATTGCATAAAATGAAAATCCATATAAAAGAAATAAATATGGGAAGGGTTTTCCAAGTGATAAGAAGAAGAAATTTCAGGAATATGAATTATGTGCCTTAGCAACAAAAGGAAAAAAATGAATTATGTGCCTAACAATATGATAAGAAAATGATATATATCTCGTTCCATGACAAGAGGTTGGTGATAATACTGAGTACATTCCTTGGCCCTCAAGCATAGTTGATCACTGGTTATAGGAAGAAACAGCCAGCAGTTATTTTGGAATACACAAAGTTTATGGGAAGAGTGGGCAGAACTAGTCAGTACTGTGGATGTTACGCAAGGAGGTCCTACAAATGGTGGAAAAAATTCTTCTGGCTGATGGACGTTGCAGTTGTGAACAGCTACATCCTGTGCTCATTAGGTAAGGAGAGTGGAGAAAAAGGGCAGACATACCTTTCTTACAGGAGAATTCTCATCATAGCTTATGAGCAATGTGAGGAACAGAAATTCAAAAAAGACTGGAAGACCATCATCTTCTGATACAGGAAAGGCTAAATGGAATGGTGCATTTTATAATGCAAAATGAAAAAAATCAACAAAAGATTGCATGGTTCGCCCCAGAAGAAGTGAGAAACGTGGAAGGCGAGAAACCATTTTCTACTGTGAGCCATGCAAGAGGAAGCCTGGACTTCATCATGGAGATGGCTTCAAGAAATATCACATTCCAAAAAAAATTATGAAGACTGGGCACGGTGGTTCCCACCTGTAATCCTAGCACTCCGGGAGGCTGAGGTGGGTGGATTGCCTGAATGCAGGAGTTCAAGACCAGCCTGAGCAAGAGTGAGACCCCATCTCTACTAAAAAAATAGAAAAAATTAGCTGGGTGTTGTGGCAGGTACCTGTAGTCCCAGATCCTTGGGAGGCTGAGGCAAAAGAATCCCTTATGCCCAAGAGTTTGAGGTTACTGTGAGCTATGACGCCACAGCACTCAAGGGCAACAAAGTGAGACTCTGTCTCAAAAAGCAAATTATGAACAAAAATAAAAACATTTCATTTTATGTAACCTAAAATAGATAATAAAATCAAGTAAGTTCATATTTATGTTTTTCTCTTCTGAAACTGTAGGATAATTACAAGTAATCTACCAACCTCTTTTTTTTTTTTTTGGAGACAGAGTCTCAAACTGGGTAGAGTGCTGTGGTGTCACAGCTCACAGGAACCTCCAATTCTTGGGCTTAAGTGATTTTCTTGCCTCAGCCTCCCAGTAGCTGGGACTACAGGCGCCTGCCACCAGGCCCTGCTATTTTTGGTTATAGTTGCCATTGTTGTTTGGCAGGCCTGGGCTGGATTTGAACCCGCCACCCTTGGTGTCTGTGGCCGGCATCCTGCCGACTGAGCTACAGGCACCAACCTCTTTTCTGCTCAAAATAAGAGCTTAGGAATATGTGGGTGGCAGAAAGATTGGATTAGGGGGGTTTTAGACTGGGAAGGTTTGGGGGAACTTAGAGAACAGCACTGTTATATGCTCAAGGAGTATCAAGTTGGGTGAAAAAGCCGGAGAGGTAAGTGAAGGCTATCTTGTGAAGGGTCTTGATTGCTAAAATAATCTTGGAGAATTTAAAGCTCAGTGGGGGAAAAGAGATGCACAGAAAACACAGACTGAAAACAGCCAACAAGAGGTAGAAACCTACAGAAGGAGACCAAGGGGTCAGCCATAGAGGTGGTGGTGTGGGTGCAATATGGAAGGGAATAGAAAGGGAGGGGATTAGCTTGTAAAGAGGACAACTCTGGGTACAAACGTACAGTTGGGGTCTTGGTCACATACAGAGGGCCCACCCTTGGACAGCAGTGACTTCATGGTGACTTGAAGGCCTGGGTATGGCAGAGTCACAGGTGGGTCTGGCTTCTAGTTGGGCTGTGTCCCCAGTTCCTGAGGTGTGTCTTATCAGGGAGGGGCTTATGAGGGTCCTGGGCCTGCCTTTTCCCAAGGGCATTAGGAAGGGCATTAGTCTGCCAAGGCTGCCATAACAAAACTACCATATTTTGTGTGGCTTAAGCAACAAATTTAGTTTTTCACAGTTCTGGAGCCTGGAAGTCCAAGCTCAAGGCAGGTTTGTTTTCTCCTGAGCCATCTCTCCTTGGCTTGCAGACAGTTGCCGCCTTCTTTTTTTTTTTTTTTTTTCCCTGAGACAGAGTCTCATTTTATTGCCCTTAGTAGAGTGCTGTGGCGTCACACAGCTCACAGCACCTCCAACTCCTGGGCTTAGGCCATTCATTCTCTTGCCTCAGCCTCCCCGAGTAGCTGGGACTACAGGCTCCTGCCACAATGCCCGGTTATTTTTTTGTTGCAGTTTGGTCGGGGCCGGGCTCGAACCCACCATCCTCAGTATATGGGGCCGGTGCCCTACTCACTCAGCCACAGGCACCGCCAGACAGCTGCTTTCTTGTCTGTGTCCTCCCATGGCCTTGAAATTTTTTACTGCACTTTATTAAGTTAAATTAATTAAAGATGTGTTCACCTTTCTGGTTTCTCTTGCTTAGAAAGACAGCAGTCATGTTGGATTGGGGCCCTACCCTTATGACTTGATTTGGCCCCAAGTACCTATTTATTTAAGTATTTACATTGGCCTCCCCAAGCAGACTAAGTACCTCTTTAAAGGCCCTTCTTCCAAATACAGTCATGTTAGAGTTTCAACATGTGAATTTTTCAGTCAACAACAGGTACCCAAAGTCATGTCACTGCCTTTTTTGTCCTCCCCCAATGTCAGCCTCAAACAAACTTAGTAGTGCCTTTTTTCTAGATTGGAGGAATGGAATCTGGTCTAGAGGCTTAGCCAGCTGACGGGACTTAATCCCACCGACTGGCCTTTACCCCCAATTCATCCTAGAGCAGTCTCTTCTGTGCAAGTGAAAGTGTCGTTAGGGAAAGGAAGCTCGGTGTTTCTCCTGAGCGGGAGCCAATGGAAACTTAGAACTTATGAACCATATTATGAAAAGTATTCTAAAGCCACATTGAAATAATTTGGGGTCATTTAGAGTTTTGCAGACCAATACAGTAGCTAGTGTGGCTGTTTTAATTTCAATTAGTTAAAATTAAGTTAAAAAAAAAAAAAGAAAAGAAAATTCCTTAGCTCACTACCCTTATTTCAAGGGCTCAGTAGCCACATGTGGCTAGCAGACATGGAACATGTCCATTATTACAGAAAGTTCTACTGGCCAGCACTGATCTAGAGATCAGTGGCTTACAGTCCTGCTTGTGAATCAGGATTAACCTGTGGAGATTTAAAAAATTCAAATCAAATTCAAATCAAAAATTTCAAATTCAGTGTTTAAGCTCCACTTCAAGAGATTTTGATTTGCGAGGTTTGAAGAGCGTCTTTACATCTGTCTTTAACAAAATCTCTGTGCTCCTGAAATGCAGCCAAGGTTAAGGCAGGATTGTCCCGAGGACCTCGCAGGCAAGGAGATGGCTCTTATCTTCCTTTCCTCAGTATGTAAGCGTGCGCCTGGCACGAAGTGTTAGCATGAACATGCAAGTAATGCATAAATCTCTTTGGGGAGAGCCATCCCAATGTACCTATCCAGGAATATCAGTTTCTCTGGGGTTTGCTGCTTTTGCACAGTAATGTTGGTTCAAGTTCTGATTCAGAGGAGCAATGGAGTTTGTTTGTTTGTTTTTTTGAGACAGAGTCTCACTATGTCACCCTCGATAGAGTGCTGTGCCGTCACAGCTCACAGCAACCTCAAACTCTTGGACTTAAGCGATTCTCTTGCCTCAGCCTCCCAAGCAGCTGGGATTACAGGTGCACACCAAAACACCCAGCTATTTTTTTTTTTGTAGTTGTCATTGTTGCTTAGCTGGCCTGGGCTGGGTTTGAGCCTGCCAGCCTCTGTGTATGTTGCTGGCGCCATAACCACTGTGCTAGCAATGGAGGCAGAGAGCTAGCAATGGAGGTTTTAAAGTCCCACCCCAACGCACACAAACTCAACTTGGTAGAGACCCAAGCTGTGCTTGGGGTGAGGGCGCTTCCAAGATTCTGAGAGGCAGAGTGTGTTGGGGAAGAAAGGGAATATTCTTCTTTTTTTTTTTTTAGAGACAGAGTCTCACTTTGTCGCCCTTGGCAGAGTGCCACGGCATCACACAGCTCACAGCAACCTCCAACTCCTGGGTTTAGGCAATTCTCCTGCCTCAGCCTCCCTAGTAGCTGGGACTACAGGCGCCTGCCACAATGCCCAGCTATTCCCTTGTTGCAGTTTGGCAGTGGCCAGGTTTAAACCTGCCACCCTGGGTGTATGGCGCCCTACCCTCTTTTTTGGTTCTTTTTTTTTTTATGAGACAGTCTCACTTTATTACCCTAGGTAGAGTGCTGTGGCATCATAGCTCACAGCAACCTCCAACTCTTGAGCTCAAGTGATCCTCTTGCCTCACTTTTTCATTTTTAGTAGTGACGGGGTTCTCACTCTAGCTCAGGCTGGTCTTGAACTCGTGAGCTCAAGTGATTCATTCGCCTCAGCCTCCCAGAGTACTAGAATCACAGGCGTAAGCCATCACGCCAGGGCAGAGAATATTCTTACCTCTTTTTTCCCTCCTTACTGAAACAGGATGGCTTAGAGGAAGGTAGAGTCTGGAGTGTGACCACTGTGTGGTTTCTCACTTTCCCTTTTCAATTCAATAAACATTTATCGACGTCTGCTGTGTGTCACTCCCCGTACTAGGCGCCACAGGAGTGACAGAGGCAAATTAGATGATTCTTTGCCTTCATGTTGTTCACTGTCCAGTGCTGGAAGATGCAGGCATATAATTATAGTATAAATCAAACTGAAAGCATGTTGTGAACAAGTTATAAACCGAGCGCCCTGGGCACACTGGATGAGGAAGTGATGAGCTCTCAGAGTTTGAGTAGGTGTGTGTGCCTTTGAGAGAAGGCAGTGATATTGGAGATTTCTTATCCCTTCACTTGCCAAATCTTATCATCTCCATAGAGTGGATATTTGAAAAAGGGACTACTATGTCGGATATGTCCAAGAATTTCTCAGCCCCCACTGCAAGGGCGAGGAGAAGGGATGAGGGGCTCGGAGGCCAGGAATTAGGTGGGCGCCCAGGGTCAAGCATGGCACTATGGAGATAGGAAGTGGAACTTCTCTCAGAATAGATTTATTGTCTGTTAACTTCTAGGATGGAAAACATATTGTGTCAGGGAGGGTCTAAGTACTAGATCAAAAAAGACTAGAAATGCAGCCTGGCCATAGCTGGGGCAGAGAAACTACTAGTGGAATGGAAGAAGGGGAGAGAGATTATGGCCTATCCCAGACTAAATTTCCCCTTTTTGAATAATTTTTATTTAGGAGGATACAGAGCAGGTGTTTTCTGCACACATGTTTTCTAATGCCCCAAAGCAGTAAATAACTTCAACGGGAGCATGAGACATTGAGGTTAGACACATGGATAAACTTCCCAGCTATGACCACCAGGTGATACAAAAATTGCTCTGGGGGAAGATGAATTGCTTTTTTCTTCAGAGGCCTTAATGCCAGGTTGGCCCGAGCTTACCAGTCAAGGTTGAATTATAATGTATTTAGGGACGCTTTCTCTCCCTCCTTACTTTGGCTCTCACTCTCTCAAAAACAAAACAGAACAAACAAAACAACCGCAGTAGAATTTTCCTGCGTGTCTTCTTGCCCGGTCTTCTGCCCATACATCCTGCTTAAGGTTCCTCAGCCTGTCAGTCTCTAGGCCCGGCTTGTGGAGGGGATGGCGGAGAGCCCAGAATAGTCTTCCATGGTGGCCTGTGCCAAGCCAGGTTGCCATTTCCATTTTCATTAATTGAAGCAGCTTGACCCTGATCATTCCGGGCCAGCAGTTTCCTGTCTGCTGGTTGTAAGTGTGTGGAGGACATGCCTTTGCAGGTCATTCTGTCCTTCTATCTACCTTGATGGTAACTCTTCATCTCAGCTGCAAGAATAGGTCTCCTATTACAGCTGATGGGGTGAAGTCCAAACTCACACAAATGCCCAGCCTCACCTCTTGGGATCTCTCACTTTCTGTCTTCTTAGGAAGGCTTTCTTTGTGTCTACCCTCTGGCCTACTTGTAATTGTTTTTGTTCAGTTTTTAGGAACTTGCTAATGCAGTTAGTTGTCTCACAAAACCTCATGTGATGATACTTTTTGCTGTGGCCCAGTAAAGAACAAGATGTCTTTCAGGGAAGAGTTTTGCTTTGGAACCCTGGAAAGCCAAACAGTGGAATGATCCCGGCGCTAGCTGTGCTTGGACCATGAAAGTGAATGTGTTTTGCTCCTTATCCAGCTTTAGGGAAGGTCTGTGTGTCACCCTGTGAGTCACTGAGTTAGCACCATTTTGTTCTGTGTTGGTTGTGTCACTTTGTAAGTACCATTCCAAGGGGTGTGAGTCTCCAGTGTATTTGTGTACTTTTGTAATTCATGAGATCTTTTTGATCTCTACGTTTTTTAATTTTACATTATTCTTTCAGATGGACATTTGTGTAATTGAGTGCGACCCAGTTTTGCTTCTTTGTGTGGTATTTTTGTGTAGCCTCTATGTTTTCGCGGATTTTTAGGGGGCTTGTGTCTTTCAGAGTGTCCTCTGGCTCTGTTTGGGGGTGGGGAGGGAACAGAAGAAGGAGCCCGGACTGGAAGGGGAGCCTTCGGGGTGGGGTGTGCTGCAATCTGTGACTTGGAAAACAGATTTGCAGAGGAGGCGAGCAGCCCAGGCGCGCAGAGCGTGCGGGGCGGAGGCGGGGGCCGCTCTGGCCCCCAGCTCCTCCGCAATCCAATTAAATAACATTTAAATGCATAACCAGCCCGCGCGGCGATGAGGCTGGAGATTGGAGCGGGCTCGGCGGCGGCCGCGCGGGCGGCGTTTTGTGGAGCTCAGCGATTCTGGCGGCAATTTCCCCGCTCGACGCGGCTTTTACGAGCCCGCTCCCGGCGCCGCGCCCGCTCCGCTGCGCCCGCCCGCGCCCGCCGCTGCCCGCCACTCCCCGCCTCGACACTCTCCCTCGCCTTCTCTGCAGCCGTCTGGTCCGTCCGAGCGCGCGTCTGCCCCTCTGGGTCTCAGTCTCTCCGTCTGGCTGCGAGATCTCTGTCTCCCTCCCTCCCTGACTGGCTGCTCCTGTGTCTCCAGGCCTCTTCCTTCTGGTCCGCCTCTCGGAGTCCCTGTCTGTCCATTGATGTGTCTCTCTCTCTGGGTGTCCGACCCTATCTCGCGCTGCCTGTCTCAGGCTCCTGCCATCTGTCAGCTTTTCGTTTCCCTGCTACTGTTTCTGCCTCTGACTTTGACCCCCTTTCCTGGCTGAGGCCGGCTCTGCTTCTCTCTGGATCACCATCTGATCATGGCTTGTTTCCCTTTGCTTCCGTTTCCTTGTCTCCATCCTCCCACCCCCAAACCCTCAAGTCTACTTGCCTTTTCCTCACGACTCAGAGACGTTACCACACCAGCCACCCCGCCACCCCAAACACATCCTCAACCTCCTTCCATGCAGGCGCCTGTGGGGGAGGCGTGCAGGCTGGGAATAGCGGGAAACTAAGCGTAGATTAAGAAGTGGGAGAGGGTGGTGAATTTACTAGGGATGGCCCTAGCCTCAGTAGGAAGATGGGAATAAGTATGTCAGACCCATTCTCCGCATGTCCTTTAGGAGTAGAGCAGAGCTCTCTTGGGGAGCGGGGAGGTTCCTTTCAGGAGATGCACAAAGGTACTAGAGAGATATGATTCCATCAGGGCTTAAGGCTCTTTGGAGGTTAGGATGGAGGGTATTTCCCGAAAGAACCAGGCTGGGACAAGTCCCCCCAGAAGGAGATCCCCTGAACTCCTGACACCAGGTGCCAGAGGAAGCAAGCCATTGCATGTCTTACGCAGGACCTGACGCCCTGTCTCCTCTTCCTTTCTCTCCCTTTCTTATTCCTGCTCAGGCCCCCCCAACATATGGAGCCTGCCATTTACCAGATGTTCCATGTCCATGCAGATTTCTGGGGGAAAGCTTTCCTGGCAAAGAGAACAGCAAGGACAGGGGCCCGCCTGTGAGCGTGTCTGGTATGTTAGAGGAGCAGCCATGAGGCCGATATGGCTGGAGCAGAAAAAATAGGGAAAGAGAGTAAGCGATGAGATGAAGAGGTAATGGGGACCCACATCATGCAGGGACTAATAAGTCACAGTAAAGCTTTAGCTTCCACTCAGAGTAAGACGAGAAGTCACTGGAGGGTTTTGAGCAGGGGAATGACATGATCTGCCTTGCATTTTTACAGAAAATTCTCATTGCTGTACTGAGAATAGATTGGGAAAACAAGGCAGAAGCAGGGAGACCAGTTAGAAACCTATTTCAGTACCAGATAAGAGGAGATGGTGCAGTGGAGGTGATGAGAAGTGGTCAAATTCTGGATATACTTTGCAAAGGGAGCCAGGGGATTTGCTGATGGGTCAAAACGAGGGTGGGAGAGAAACAGAGGAGTCAAGGAGGAGAACAGGGTTTTTCAGCCTGAGTGACTAGAACATGGATTTGCCATTAACTGATATGGGGGAATACTGCAAGGGGAGCGAGTTCGGGGAATATCAGTTTGGATATTTTAGATGCCTGTTAAGTATCCAGGTAAAGGGGGTTAGTAGGCCAACAGATATGTAAGTCTATAGTTTAATGGTCCAGGCTGGAGATAGAAATTTGGGAGTCATCTGTGACACTGGATGGGAGCCCTTAAGGAATGAACGCAGATAGAAAATGAAGGATATTCAAGCCCAGGCGCGGTGGCATATGCCTGTAATCCTGGCACTCTGGGAGGCTGGGGCAGGTGGATTGCTTGAGCTCAGGAGTTTAGAACTCGCCTGAGCAAGAGCGAGATTCTGTCTCTACAAAAGTAGAAAAATTAGGCAGGTGTGGTGGTGGGTGCCTGTAGTCCCAGCTACTTGGGAGGCTGAAGCAGGAGGATCACTTGAGTCCAGGAGTTCAAGGTTTCAGTGAGCTATGACGCCACGACGTTCCAGCCTGGGGTGAGAACTCTGTTTCAAAGAAGAAGAAAATGAAGGCCATTCAGTGACAGAAGCACTTCTATATTTAGAAGTTGTGGGGGGGCATTAATCTGTCATGGGATAAAAAAGAAAAGAGAAGTGGAGGTAACAAAATGTGAAAATGCTGAGATATCACAGCACAGAGGACTTGGGGAAGAGATGTGGGGCTCTTGGCCTGATTGTTCTTTTTTATTCCCAGTTGCCCTGCTGGCCAGGCCTTCACTGGTCCATATCTAGAGGGTCTCAGTTCACTTGCTGGGCCGCTGCTTCCTTCTACTCCAAACTCCACACAAAAGCCAGACTGACCACCTCATGCCAGCCCTGCGCAAGAACCTACAGGCATTCCTGAAGCTCAGCATTAGAGCCAGGGAAAGAGAATTGGGTCTAGAAGGGATCTGAAGATCTTGGTTCACCTTTACTGCTTTGTCAGTAGGGACACTGAGGTCTGGAGAAACAGTGAATTTGTCTGTGCTCCTCTGCCAGTAGGTGGTTAGGGCTCCTACAACAGTTGAGAGCTATTTATACCAGGCCACGCTCCCTTTTGTATCACTGCTCAACAAGACACAGATGTTTACCCAGTACCCGATTATACTCACCATGTGCGGAATCGCTCTAAAGTGTCCAATAGAAATGGAAGATTCGCAATTCTTGCCCTCAAGAAACTTGAACTAAGGACTCTTGAATACTTTTCTCATTCTTTTCACATCTCTTTGCTTTCATTCCTTATGACTTCCCAAGCTTGACTCTCCTCTTTCCCACTCTAAGCCCTAGGTATTTCCTTCCCTCCAACCCTTACTCTGACCCAATCTTCCAGCACTCCTCCCCAAGTCACCTTGTATTACCCTAACCCAGCAGCTCCGGCCCCCAACCTGAGAGTCCGTCCCAGTCATGGTCTTTTCCTCTCTCCCTCATTTCGTGCCCAGTCAGCATGCAAGTTCTGGCCTTCTCGTCAAATATATCCCGGCTCTGGCCATGCTCTCTCACAGTCCCAGCCAGCTCACTGTTTCTCCTGCCTGTGGTGCTGACCACAGCAGCCTCCCAACTTGTTTTCCCTGCTTGTTATTTCTCCTGAGTGTGTGTGCTTCTAACTGCTCTTATATCCTTCAAACCAGCAGTCTTCCCTTTTGGACACCCTTCCCCCAGGTGTGACCTGTCTTCTCCCCTCTCAGACCCAGCATGGAGGGTGCTAGAGGGGCCTGAGTTGTGCTTTGTTGATAGAGGATGGCTGGGGACCCCTGTCATGGGAGGCATTCCTAATGGGAGTTAGGGTGGGGGACATTGGGCTAACCTGGCTGTGGCACTTTATGAAGAAGTCCAGAAGTAAGGCTGCGTATGTATCTGACATGGGGGGACTTTCAGGCGACTCGCCCTTCCTCATTTCCATCTTCTGTGATTCTTTCTGCGTTCTCCCCACTTCTCATGGTTCTTTCCTTTCTGCTCACTGACTGTCTTTGGGTAGGGGTGGGGTGGGTGGGGTGGATGGAAGTAAAAGGATCCATCACCAGCCTTAGGGTCTTGAGGAGAGATTCTCTAATCAAATGTATCCCTGTTTCTGATCCAAACCTCCCTCCCACTCTGGGAGCTGGACTGAGACAGCCTAGGTGGGGAATATTTCCTCTTGTCCTCTCCAGCCTGGGTCCCCGGTCTGAATTATTTACCGTTTTATTCCTAATGCCTAGTACAGCACTTTGTACACATTAGGTGCTTATTAAATACTTACTGAGCTGGATGCAGTGGCTTACCTGTAATCCCAGCACTTTGCAAGGCTGAGGAAGGAGGATCACTTGAGTCCAGGAGTTTGGTCCCAGCCTGGGCAACTTAGTGAGAACCCATCTCTACAAAATGTAAGAAAATTAGTCAGGCTTGGTGGCATGTGCCTATCCAGTAGTCCCACCCACTCGGGAGACTGAGGCAGGAGGCTCTCTTGAGCCCAGCAGGTCAAGGCTGCAGCAAGCTATGATCACATCGTTCATTGCACTCCGGGCTGGGTGAAGGAGTGAGACCCTGTCTATTAAAAAAGCAGTAACCAGCTCAGTGGTCTCAGCAAGCCTAGAAGCACCTGCAGCATCTCCCACCACAGTTTCTGTCTCCGAAGCTCCACGTCTGACTTGAGGAAGTGGGACTCTGGAGGTGTCGGCCATCTCCCTGTCCCAGATTGGCCTCCTTACTTCTGGGAACCTGTGAGTCATAGATGACAAAGCTTGGCAAAAAACAGGTTTGGAGTTTTCATGCAGTTCCATGAAGCTCTCCAGGCTGCCTTTCAGCACACAGGTGAATAAGAGCCAGGGGGCCTGTCTAATGGGAGGGAGACAACTTGCATGAGTCAAAGAAGTTAGGATTTAAAGTTGACCCTGGAGGAGGATGGAGAGAACTTTGGTGAACATAGGAGCCCGGGGAAGTGGTCGTGAAGGCATTCCAGGCAAGACGGGATGGACGCAGGATGATTCGAGACATGTTCCTTGAACCATAAAGGGACCAGTAGCTGGGGAGAGGAGGAGAGACGGAGGGAGGGGAAACAGCAGGAGCTCAGCATGGGTTTGTGTCAAGGTGGGCTTTATATTCCAGTCTGGGGAGTCAGTACTTTGGTGTGACTGCAATTTTGGTTTGTATGCATGAGGGAGCCCTGGGAGGGAGTTCCGTGAAGAAATAATCGAAAGAGATGCTTCTGGGGAAGTCTCTCTATTGGTTTACCTGCCTGTAAGGTGGGACCCTTCCCTGTGGGTTTTCTTGTCAGTCTGTCTCTACTCAGGAGGCTGGATCAGGCTTTGAAAGGGAAAGATCATCCTTGTGTTGAGGAGGAGCTGGGATGGCTTTTTGGTTGATATTTGCTTTCTCTGTGGGAAAGGGCTAGAATAATTTTGTTCTGTGAAAAGTTTTATGAGCTTCTGCCTTTACTCCAGATTCTTTTGCCTAGAAGCCTCTGATGCTTCAGGCAAAGGAAAGGGAGGGAAAAATAAAGAAGTTGTTTTCTCACGGTGGGTGAGCAGGTAACAGCATCACTCGTCCATGCTGGTGAACACTTGGGCCTCCCTGCCCATGACTGTGTCCCACCAACCCCTCGAACCCCACTCAATGTCAGAGTTTCCAGACCTTGGAGTGGGTGCCCTGAGCATATATCACCAGTGCCAGGGGCCTGGAGGCTTTTCCTGCTTAGATACCTCTAGTGCTGGCCAGACCATGTGCCAGCCTTCCTAAGAACTAGCTGACATTGGATACCTATGCATTCCACACACAGACACATATGGGTGTGGACGTTTTTTGCTGGCTGCTAGGGAAAGGGCAGCATTTTTGTGATTTGCTGTGGGAGGGATCCTGGTTTACAAGTCCAGGGTTTTCCCTGATAAGGATCCATCTCTTTCCTCCTTGTATGTCCCCTATCGCTGGTGTCTGAGGTCACTCTCTGACTTGTGCTCATTCTTCCTGTAGGCCTGACATTGTGCCAACAGAGAGGGCAGATTTTGTTTCTGTGGGAGAGTGTGGGATATTATTTTCATTTGATTTATTTCAGTTCCTGATGATCCCCGTGCTGATGTGCTAATGAGCAGAAGAAGCCAGGAGCAGCCATCACCAGCATTGCAGGGAAGGGGCGTAGACGGATGTGCTGGCAGTGTCTCAGTCCAAGAGAGGCAATTTAGGAGTGAGAGGGCCTGAAAGGGCCAGGAGGCAGGAAACCAGTCCCAGGGCTGTCACTGACATCTCAGACTCTGGGACAACTTTGTGTGGCCCTTCCTTTCCCTGGGTCTTGTGGCCTCTGACTTTTATTTATTTATTTATATTTTTGAGACAGAGTCTCACTATGTCGCCCTTGGTAGAGTGCCCTGGTGTCACAGCTCACAGGAACCTACAACTCTTGGGCTTAAGCGATTCTCTTTGCCTCAGCCTCCCAAGTAGCTGGGACTACAGGCACCCACCACAATGCCCGGCTTCTTCTTCTTCTTCTTTTTTTGCAATTGCCATTGTCATTTAGCTGGTCTGGGCAGGGTTTGAACCTACCAGCCTAGGTGTATGTGGCTGGTGCCCTACCCACTGAGCTATGGGTGCTGCCGCCTCTGACTTATATTCTTCATGCTCTTAAGCTCTTTCAGCCCTTAGTCATTCCATTTTTCTGTAGCAAGTACGTCTCAGGCAACATCTTTGCAAACCTGTGAATAGGAAAGTCTGTGTCCATGTCGTTGATGCCTGACACAGTGTAGGTACTTGTTACCCTTCTGGTGTGGGTAAGGAGGTTTTTCAGCTACCACCTGGTTTCATTTATTTTCAGTGTCAGGAAGCTAAGGGCTACCTTTTAGGTTCCTCTGTAGTAACTGTCCATTCTTAGGTTTCCTTTGCTGGGATATTTTCTCACCCCCTCTTCTTTCTTGTTCTTTTATGGATATTTTAATGGTTCTATTATATCTGTGTCTTTTGTTTTGTTTTTTTTGAGATAGAGCCTCAAGCTGTCACCCTGGATAGAGTGCTGTGGCATCACAGCTCACAGCAACCTCCAACTCCTGGGCTTGAGTGAGTCTCCTGCCTCTGCCTCCCAAGTAGCTGGGACTATAGGCGCCCACAACAATGCCCGGCCATTTTTTTTTTTTTTTGGTTGCAGCCATCATTGTTGTTTGGCGGGCCCGGGCTGGATTTGAACGCGCCAGGTCAGGTGTACATGGCTGGCGCTTTAGCCTGTTGAGCCACAGGCACCGAGTCTATATCTTTGTCTTATATGGTAGGCTACTTCAGATCTTTTTGGAAGGAATGGGGAGAAAACAGCAGCTCTGAAGATATTGTCACATTTCCCCTTAGTCCCTGGCTGGTTTCTTTTGGGTTGCCACCTGCCAACTGACACCCAGATGAAGGGGCTGACGATCAGATGTAATCACAGTAGGTCCTGCTGGTTGCCGAGCATGGGAGCAGTGGATGTAGGAGAGCTGTGCCTGCAAAGCGAACAGCCAACTTGAAGTCCAATGAGGCGGCGAGACTGAAAGACAGGAATTAGGGAGGACATGAGAAGATGAGAGAACAGAGTTAAAGAAAGACAGGAGAGGGCAGAGAAGCAAAGAGCAGGGGGCACAGGAGCCTTGGCACTATTCGAGGCCTCAGCTTATCATCTGGAAAATGGGGATAATAGGGTTGTTGTTAGGAAAAGAGTTAATGTATATGGAGTGATTAGCAGGTGATTAATAAGTGGGGTAATAATGTCTACTTCACAAGGGTTGTTTTGAGACTGGGGCTTGCACAACGCTTTGTAGACCGCAAAATGCTTTTCCTGCTAATATTATTCCTCTCTTGCTGCTCTTTTGGCCCCTGTCCTGTCTTCATGCTGATGAAGGGGGAGCTGCCAAAAGGAGGTTTGGACCCCTGGGTTCTGTTCTGCTTTGGGGACAGTTTCCTTCTTTCCCTTCTCACCCCCTCCCCCCAACCCTCCCTGCTGCCTTGATGCCCTCAGGCTTGCTGGAGAGAAGGTAGAGGCTGGCAGGAAGGGCACAGGAGGGAGGCCAGGGGGAAGCCAAGCTGAAAATGAAAGCTGGGGAGGGGGCAGGAGAGGCGCCCGGAATCGTGTTTGCATAACGAGCCCGAATACTGGCTACCTTTCCAGACAAGGACCTTCCTCCTTTGTCTCCGGCCTGTGCTCAGTTCTCTGTCCTTCTTTTTCTCCTAGCCACGTCTTCCCATTTCCTTTGCCCCTTAATACTCCCTGTGTCTCCTCGGCTCCCTTCTCCCCCTTCCACATCCCCAACTTCTGCTCTGAACCCCCCTCAGTTTTTCTCTTACACCCTGCATCCTCTGTCTCCTTGCATGCCCCCCTCTCTGCCATCCATTTCTGCCCTGGTAGGTTCCCCTCCACCCCTCTCTCGTGACCCTCCTTTCCTCATCTCCGTGCTATCCCCACTTCCCCTCTTTTTGGCTGCAAGTTTCTCATCTGTTCTCTTCCTGCCAGCTTCTAGCTTCCTCTTGACTTTCTGGCCTCCTTTCTCTTAAGGACCCCGCTCTGCCTTCCTGCCCTTCTCTTGCCTCTTTATTGGGCGGTAGCACCACTTGGGTTCAGAGGGCTTAGTGCCTAGATCCAGGGTCCACTGCACAGCCCTTGTTGGTTCACTTGATGAAATCATAGTAATATTAAGATTAAAATGCAATCAGCACTTACTCAGAACACGGCGTCACTAAATACTTCATCTGTGCGTGATCTTGTGTAGTCCTCGCAACAGCCCTGTGAGGTGAATATTATCCCCATTTTACAGATAGGAGAATCAGGCTTAGAGAAGTTAAATAATTTGCTGAAGGTGTCATGGTTAATCAGGGTTGGGACTTGCTTGTAGGCCTTCCTGACCAAGAAGGCTGTGCTGTTAACTATAGGAGTTGATATCGACCCTGGGAGAAGCTGTTCTCATTCTCTCTCCCAGTGAGATTAAGAAGGCCTCCCTCTTTAGGCATCTTCTTGGCACCCCCAAATTTCTCCAAAGGTCATTTGATCCTTTCCCTTTTCTCCAAATGAGGCCAGATCCCATCTAAGCTTGAGAGCTTACTCTACACGGCAATGCTACCAACCACATATTGCCAGGGACAGATTTAAGCACTTTATGTGCAATATCTCATGTAATCATCCCAATAACTGTATGAGGTAGCTACTATTCTCATCCCCATTTTATAGATGGAAAAACCAAGGCACGGAGAAGTGAAGTAACTTGCCCATAGTCACACAGTGGAAATGCCAGGATTTGAATCCAGGCGGTTTGGCTATAGGGAGCCTGCCCTCCTAACAGTGACACTGGTTCTCACAGCTCGTGGGGAAACAAGTTTTTTGTCTCTCATTCATTGTTACCAGCCCAGCTGCTCTGAGCAGTTCTTGTGGTCCATCCTCCAGCCCTTGGCTGTGGCCTATTTCTGTGGGCATGGTCTGCTATGGTATAAACTCTGCCACTAGCACTGATATCCCTCAAGATCTGGTCAGGCCACTGGCCCTAGTCGGTTCCTGAGAGGATTTATAGACTGCTGCCCCCAGGGAGCAGGGACAAGTGTTTTCCTCTCCAGCTCTGCTGTGCAGCCTCCCAGCCCGACAGCTCCCTCGTTCCGGCCCATCACAGCAGCTGATTTACCTCTATGGCTGGGGGATTTAGCTGCTGTCCCGGCTCCTACTATAAATTCCTGGGCAAATAACTGAGCTTTGCATCAAAGCTGCCGACAGGGGAGCGAGTAGGAGCAGATGGCCACTTTGGCCGTGGGGTGGGAAGGGCAGGGGCAGCCGAGGAGGCTTCAAGGCTTTCTTGTCCATCCTGGCCACAGAGCCAGACCGCACCCTGCTTAGGCCCCTTGAGTCCCCCCTCAAATTTCAGATCGTTTAACTGTCCTGTCCTGGCATCTCCCAACCCTTGGCAGCCACAGGTACTGGTGGATGTGGAGTCTTATCCCTGCTACCCCGTCTGAGGTGTGTGCGACCTCTCCAGAGGAGGAGAGAACCAGCGGCTCTCCTGGGCTCAGTCATGCTTCCGAGAGTTGAGCACTTTGGTGTTCTGGGGACGCAGGCTGTACACACTGGACATGGGCGGGTTCTGCTCTCCTGAGGGAGGCGCAAAGAGAAGCACCTAGGAACTTCTCAGCAGGAAGGATGAAAAGACCCCAGCATACAGCAAGGGCTAAAGAGACCTCCAAAGGCCAGGCCAGGGGCAGGGTGAATGAACCCCAGAGGATAGTGGTACTTCTTGAAACTGAAGGGCAGAGGGTTGTGGCAGCCATAGTTGGAACCCCAAAACCTTTCACATGTGGCTCAGGAGCATGACGTGGCTACTCGGGGTCCACACTGGATCTAGAGTGAGGTGGGCTGGCTAAGGTCAAGGTCCTGGCCCTGGCTCCCTCCTGACCCGTCTTTCTCTGACACCTTCAAGTCTCCTCCCGCCCCTGCCCGGCCCTTTTGCTCCTTTCTGTTTGCTGTCTCTCCGGGTTGCATCTCCCCCTTGCCGTGCATCTCTGTCCCCACAGAGCACTTCTGACAGCCAGCAGTGCTGGCATTGGGCTGAAGCTCAGGACTCTGGTTCTGCCCCCCAGAACCTTGCTCAGCCTACGGCCTGTCCCTGGTGTCCGTGCCATTTTGTTCTTATGCTCCTCATTTATCTTCCCTACTTCCCCCCGCCCCACGGCTGCCTCTGCTTGGGAGATCACAGACACTGAGTCAGCAGCAGCTCCAGCGTTCTGCTGACGGGGGCCTTTCTGCCTCTGAGGGCTCCTTGGTGGGATCAGGGCCCTTGCTGGGGCCTGGGGATTTGGAGTGGGGGAAAGTAAGAGCTGGAGAAGAAGAAGGGGTGAATGGAGAGGGGGATGAATGCAGAAGGTATAGGAGAGAGGAGGCAATATGGAGAGATAAAGGGAGAGATGGAAGGGAGGAGGTGAAGAAGACAATATAGGAAGAGATGGAAGGACAGGGAAGTGGAGAGAAGGGCAGAGGGTAGGGAGATGGGAAGAGCACGAGGGGTGCAGAGAGTAGGCCCGTGAGCTCTGTTCAGCAGCCTGCGAACCCGGGCTCCAGCTCTGCTCTCTCCCCTCCCCTGGTGCCCAGGCAGGCCCCGTGGAGGCCCAAGTTCCCTGGGCCTCAGCTGAGGGGTGCAGGCTGGGGCCCTCAGGCCTGGGTCTGGGGCTCTGCTTTGTACCTCCCTCTCTCCCTCTCACGTGGTGGTTTGTACTTCATCTTGTTTGCGGGGCGGCTGGGCCTGCTCTCGGGGTTTAATGATCTGTGCCATTATTTATAGCTTTGCGCGCCGAGAAACACACTGAATTTATCGCTTGCTTCTATAAATAACCCTGGCAAACGGGTGCCCAGGGAGGAGGGCAGGAGGAGGAGAGAAAAAGGAAGAAAGGAGAGGTGGGGGGTAGGGCAGGGGAGGTCTCTGTGGATGCCGTCCCCCAAATGAGGTGATGTTGTGCACAAGGACAGAGAGGCTGGCAGGACTGTTTCGGTGTGGGTGTGTGTCTAAGTACAAGTTGATATAAGCAGGACGATGTTTGCCCCTATGATGAGGACATGTGTCAGTTGACCGGGTGTTACTGTTTGTGTTTGTCTCTGGTGCCACATTAGTGGCAGTGAGGTTAAAAAAGAAATAGCTGGTCTGTAAATGGATGTCCAGTGGGGCTGGAGAGGCAGGGGTGAGGGAGGAGGCTTGATGAGAGTCAGGCTCCTTTCTCTATTGTTGGGGTGACAGCAAAAGACTACAGTGAGACTGTTTTCCTGGGCATTTGATGGCAGCGGTGACAAGAGGAAGAAATGAGGCCTGAGGAAGCAGACTGTGTATAAGTCTGTCTGTCTGTGTATCAGCTGGGTCAGTGGCAGTAAAAAGGCTCCCAGCCGCTTTGGGGCAGGGGCAGGGTGACCTGGTCCAGGATGCAAAGGGATCGTGGCTCTGGGGCTCAGTGGATGGATAGGAGGTGGTGGGCATATAGCTGACTACAGCACTCTTCATAGGCCCTTCTGGGCAAGTCCTGACCTGGGGAGAGAGGGGCTCTGCTCAGGCCTGTCTGCCCAGTGCTGTGGCCTGCTGATTGTCCATGCCTGCCCACAGCAGGCCTTTGTCTCTGCCATAGGCTCCTTACTCACTCCTCTAGGACTTCCCAGGATAAGTGTTAGGGAATGGGCACTGCCAGCCAGAGGGCAGCGGTCCTGCCTCCTCCCTCCCTCAGCCGGTGGTCTCCTTCTGCTCAGCGTGCTGCACAGAGCCAGTGCCTTGCGATTAGCTCCGGGAAGTGCTCTGCATCTATAATGAGGACATTTGCATATATAACAAGGAACCTTCACAGGTGTTGGCAGAGCCACCGCTCCTCTTTTCCCTTTCTTCTCTCCAACCAGCTGCCACCCTGACCTGTGGCTCTTGGGATGGAGGGGTCCCTGCCTACCCAACTGGGAGATACGCGGAGGGGTCCCAGGAATAGGTGGGTCATAGGGGCTGCCCTTTCTGGGTCAGAAACAGTCAAGGTGAAAGCCCACTGCGTTAATGTACATGGACAAGCCCAGCAGTATGTGCACATGTGTGAACGTGAGCCTGTGCACACACAGAAGGAAGGCACAAGGTCAACATGTTCATCTCCACCCCAGTGCACTGCGGTACATGGTCGCATACCCTGGTCAGAACAAATATGCAACACACGTCCCAGGCTGCACCCACTCCATGCTCCAATGCGCTGCGCACACGGCTGCCAGCACAGGCTCCTTCATCCTCGCATCTTGGCGCTGGTGCAGGCAATTAGGGAAAAATGCACCTGCACCAACATTTCCTCCATGCAAACGGGCCCTCCTCCCCTTCTCCTTTCCTTTCTTCCTCATGGAGTCATCAGCCTTCATTCATGCCAGAGCCCCCCCCCTTCAGACCTATTGAGTACAAGAGACTATTTTCCTTTTTAAAAAAGAGTTAGAAGGGTCTTGACACCCAGATAAATGATACTGAAGGGGAAGAGATAATGCCAGGGCCAGGGTGGCAGGTAAGGCCTCAGGTTAGGAACCCAGGGCAGGTGGAGAGATATCTGGGTAGGAGCAGTGCCAGGGGCACTGAAGTCCCCCACAAGGTCATTCTCAGGTTATCGCTGGGCCCTGGACTCTCCTGCTGCAGACCAGCCAATCCCTGGCCCAGAGGCTTCCCCACACCCTCCTGTTGGTCCTGCTGAGCCATGTGACCCTCCCCCTCTCTGGCAGCCTCCCGATGATGGATGCAGCTGCTCAGCTGTACCTGTTGGGGGACAGGGACCGCACAGATCCTAATTACCTTCTTCTCCCGTGGGGGCTGCAGGCTGCGGGCTGGGCAGTATGAGGGCCACTCTCCTCCATGGGGGCTGCAGTAGTTGATATCCTGAGCTGTAGCCTAACCTGGAGGCAGGCGTCCTCTGACCTGCTCTGGGGTGTTGGGGGCATAAGAACACTGGCCTGAGGCGTGCAGTGGGCGGCAACTTCTGAAAAGCTGAGGGAGGGAATGAAAGCATATCACAGCCACAAACCAGTGACCTAGGAAGCTGGGATAGGACATTAAATGAATGACCTTTCCCAAGTCATTCCCACAGGGAGCAAGATTCAGCTTAAATATCTAGGAGAACTTCTTGGCAGTCAGGATGAGATACACTCGAACAAAAGACAGACCATTGAGGATAGATGTTTGGAAGATTTCTTAGACGGTGAATCAGATCCTCTTTTTCCTGCCCAGTGGCTGGCTCACAGCACACAGCTGCAGAAGTAGCTGGAGTTAGAGCAGGAGGGCTGGGGTAGAACTTGGAGGGATTTCTTGCAGAGGTGGGTGGGGTGCCACTGAAATGGACATTTGAGGAGGTTGTCATATATTAGTGTGGGAGGCTCCGGGTCTGGGCTGGCTTAAGGAGGGATGAAGGTTGTAAAGACGACAGGACTGCCCTGGACATCTCCACAGGGGTGCCAGGGTCTCAGCGATTTCCCAGGGCAGGGAGAGGCCTGGCAGATTGGGTGTGCTGGGCTGGAGGTGAGCACATAAATGGTTTGGAGTGGGAATGGGACCTTTACAAGATTTGTTCTGATTCTGAGAGCCTATGAACCCCCAAATTAGGATTCTTCATAGGTTTCAAGAAGGGAAACCAGGGAAGACTAGCAGAGAGCTAAGGACCAGCACTGGGCATCCTGGCTGCCAGTCCCCTTTCCTTGAGCAGCAGTAGATATGATGACATAGTTATGATTGCTAATCGCTAATAATTGATACTGTATGTCCCAGTGGTGAAAAACCCCACCAGGATTCCTCATTTTGAGCAGTCTTTTGACTGGGGAAAGTGAAGTGGGGGGAGAGCTGTCACCAGCCCCTTCGCACCCCCCCCGGTCACAAAGGAGGAAAAACTAAAATATCTGTCCAGGTAAGGCAGGTCTCCACCGGCCTTCAGGCAGGAAGGCAGGGACAGCGAGGCTCCCAGCGCTCCCCAGCAAGTCCTTTTCTCAATGGCTCCCCTTCCCATTTGCACTTGTATCTGTCCAGGGCATTTTTTCCAGTTAGCCTTCTCTCCACGTTTACGTGGGTCTCAATTGGTTGGGCCATCCTCACCGCAGCACCCTCGTCCCCCACTACCCGACTCCTCACTGCTGAGCTGATCAGGCTGTGCGATGGTCAGTCCTCCCCCAAAGCCCCCTCATGCTTTCCCTTTACAGTGCCTGGGGTGTCCTTCACTATTGCCATGACATTTAGGGGCAATGTCAGGTAGGGACATGGCACTCTGTCCCCAGGTATGTGGATATGTCTCTGCTCTGCTTCTAGGACTGTTTCCCCATATGTGTGCTGGGGTGCAGGGCACACGGAATGCCTGGGGGAGGTGGCTGTGCTCTTGTCCATTCAGGGCGGTTATGAGAGGGAGATAGAAGGGGTGGGGAACTGGCGATCCGTCATCTCCGCACCAGCACAGACTTGGGCAGTTTTGTCAGAGCACTACGCTTACACACACATGCACACATGCATGCAACACTCACCCCTAGAGCAACACACAGATTCTTACACTGATGTGCTTGGGGCGTCAGGTTTTCTCCCAGGCAGTCTGCCCTGTGACTGCTTCTGGGGTAAATTCCCTAAAAAAAATCTCTTTGCATGGATCCCCCTGTTGCCCCAGACAAAAACCTTCCATGATTCTCTCTAGTGCCCACAGGGTGAAGCTCAGACCACCTAGCCAGTACGCAGGGCCTTCTCTGATCCATTCTCAACCTGCTTTTATAGCCTTGTCTCCTGTAATCCCCCAACAGGAGTGTGTTCCTCAAGAAGACAGCTCATATGCACTTAGGTTTCCTCCTCCTCTGGGGTCACCGGTGCCCTCTTTCCCACTCACATCTCTGTTGGTTTAGGCCTACCATCTCCAGGAGACCTTTGTGCTGCCTGGCTTATGGTGACTTCTTCCTTAGCATGGCATTTGGAGGGTAAGCTTTCTATAGGACATGAGGGAGCGCTTGTCTCCTCACTTCTGAACCTCTCAAGGCAGGGCCTATATTTATTCTTTTTTTTTTTTTTTTGCTGCCTAATATGGTGCCTGGTGTCTGTGTGTGTAATTAGGTGAGAACCTGGCTCCAGGGAACGGTATCCTTCCAGATTGGCTTAAGTCCCTTCTCTGCTCCTTTTTGCCTCTGTGATCCTGAGCAAGCAGCATCCTTTCCCTGGACATCACTTCCCTAATCGTACCACGAGGAGGCTGGACCTCCCCACACTAAGACTGTTTCTGTGGTGGTGAGAATGGAGACCAACACTCGGACACAGATACACAGAGGGTAAGGAGACTGGGGGCGGCAACCAGATCAATGGCCATTGAGCTCAAGGGTATGAAGAATTCCCAGCTCAGGGAGAAAGCAGAATGGTGTCAGGTCCAGGCTGATTTACGTGATCTTGGCTGCTTCCTTTACCTCTATGCCCTCAGTTTATTTATATGAAAAATGGGATTAATGTTCCAGGCTTCTTTTAGACTTTAGAGAAGATTAAGTAGGTGGAAGATTAATTCACACATGGCACATAAAAGGGCTCAATTATGTGAGGGGTTATGTATGGGCCCCCTTCTTTCTCATTTCTCTCCTGCCGGCTGCGCTCCGTTTCTTTTCCTTGTGATGACTGCCTGGGAGGACCGTACTTTCATCCCCTCACGTTGACCCCAGATGCTTGGCTTCAGGCCTAAGTGGGGTCCCTGACTGGCAGACTCCGGGGATGAGGTGGGGCCTGTGCTGCAGAGTACCTCCGTGAACTTCCTGTCGGCGACCCTGCTGAGTCTCCTTTGCAAATGCTGCGGCTGCTGCAGGAATTCCCGCTACCCCAGCTACCCCGGATTCCCATGTTTCTGCCTCCCCCGCCTCCCACTCTTCTGCCTTCCATCTGACCTTGACCCGGGGGTCTCTCCCAGCCTGAGAAATGTCCCCCTTGCCTCATTACCCTTCCCTGGGAATACTGAGGCTGGAGTTGCCCATAGAGGCCAGGAAAATTCCTCAGAAATCTGAGGAATGGGGAGGAGTCTTGGGTGAGGGAAGAGGGAAGACTCCTGTGCTACGTTAGACTCTGGATCACCCTCACTTCCCACATCACCCCTGGGAGAGGGTTGGGTGGAGGCCTCAGAATGCATCCCCAAATGTGTGTCCCAATCTCCACGAGACTGCAGAGGCAGGAAGCTTTCTTTGCAGAGAGCTAAAGAGGAACTTCCCAGCCCCTACCCACTCTGTGATCTCCAAGGACCTTAGATGCACCCAGACTTGGGAGCAGCGGCTCTGTTTATAGTGTGGGAGGTTTACTCCCACTGACTCCTCTCAAGCTCGGGCTCTGGAGGGAAGCGGGGAAGGACTGTGGGAAAGGATGAAGAGGAAACCACGCAAGATTTGGGAGGAGGAGAGACTGGTGACTTTTTCCCTCCTTGGAGCAACTGCGAGGATCTCATGAACTTTAACTTTTTCTCTCAAGGAAGAAGGACCCTAGAAAACAAGCAGAGAAACCGAGAAGGAGAAACTGAGTCCACAGAAGGGTCAGCAGTTTGCTGGGGCTGCAGTTGTTGAGAGGGAGAGCTGGAGAGATGCAGAAACTGCAGGTCAGGACTCATGCGAGAGTGGTTGGCTGTGAATACGAGTCTCTGGATCATGGAGAGTAAGTGTGAGGACCCCAGAGGCTGGGGCTCAGCCGTAGGTTTCAATGTTATGACTGGGACGGGCCTTTGCTTGCAGAAGGCCCAGAGAGGGGAAAGGTTCCGGCAAAGTCACACAGCACTTGACTCAGGCAGGGACTGGGTTGACCTGGCTTTCTCTTGCTCTTATTTTCTCAGCCATTCTTGACCTGACTTAAAAATATATGTATTCTCCACTCACCACAATCTCCCATGCTCCCTCTTCCCCCTAGATAGTTACGTGTGAACTTTGACCCAGGGAATCTGCTTTGAGGGGAGCACTTTGGGAAAACATGATGGAGCCTCATAAAGAACTCCCGACAGCTTGCAAATGGCCTGTGCTAAATTGCCCCTTCAAGTGAAAATTAAAGCAAATGTCTGTTTTATGGCCATGTTTTCTTGGGCTGCAGCTATGGTGGGAGTGTGGGTGGCTCAGAACTGAGAAGCAGAGAGAAGGCGGAGGCGTGCTGCCGGTGAGACGGCAGAGCCCTGCCGAGGCCTTCCGGTCGGTTCCCCTCCTCCACTCCTCTCTCCTCCAGCCTTTCCCGTGTAGAGAGGGTGTCACGATAATCCTGTGAAGTCCCCATGAAGTCTTTCCTCAGGCTTTTCTTCTCCTAATGTGGCATTGGGAAGTTCTTGCTCTTTGGGGGACACCAGGCTCCCAGCCTGCCAGTGGTGGAAGCCCCGAGATCATCCCAGGGCTTGACCTGGGGAGTATTTGACCCCCGAGGGTCTCTCTGACAGGCCTCTGAGGTTGCTGCTGGGGAAGGGGGCACTGCTGCCCAGGCTCTAGTCCACCCACCCCTGCCCCGCTGTTCTCTCCAGACCCAGCCTACTTTTGCATATTGGGATTCTGAGTGAGGTTTGTTTGGAAAGAGGTCCTAAGGCAATAATAACAATGCTAGAGGGAACCTCTTGAGGGAAGGGCCTTGGATTGGGTGAGAGGAAGTCTGGAGTCTGGTTCTGACCCGTTTCACTTCCCTCCTCTGGGCTTCAGTTTCCTCATGTGTAAAACCAGATGATCAGGTTCTGTGGACTTCCAAGGCCCTTTTGAGGCCTGTAAAACCCTAGATAAATAAGTCCATAATAATGACAACAATAGCTCATGGTTTTTGGCCCTGGGATGTGTCAGGTCCTAAGTGCTCTGCAATTTCCATGGGTCATCCCATTTAAAAACTCAGCAACTTAATGAGATATTGTTATTCCCATGAGGAAATTAAGGTACAGAAACATTAAATAACTTGGCTATGTCCTTAAGTGGCAGAGGCACTATTGGAACCCTGGTGGTCCCTCGTCAGGGCCTGGGCACTCAGTCAATGCTCATATAAGAGGACCAGGAGCCCAGCCCTGCTGACCCCAGTGCTCCTTCTGTGGCAGGTCACCTGCCAGGGCAGTGCTGGCCTGGGGCTCGCAGGGCCTGCTGGGATCTTCCATACTCAGGGCCGTGAGGCATAATCATAATGCTCAGCACACACCTGGCAGAAGGGAGCTTTAGGGCAGAGCAAGGCTTCTCAAAGGAGGCCTCGAAGGCTGAAAAGAACTTTTATTAATAACTTTGTTTATGAGAGACACCAAGAAGCTTTGTTATGAGGGTTCTTGATCTGGGCAGCAACTATACAATATAGTAGAAAATCCCTTCCCTGCCCTGCCCACCTAGCAGACCCTGCAGCAGGCAGCTTGACAGGCCCAGCCTGCAAGGCCTCTTAGTGACAACCCTGCCCCCACTCTCCACACACAGTGTCTCCCCTCCCCACACCCAGTGTCCCTTCCACTCTGGTTATTCCAGCCTCTTCTCAGAGGCTTTGCTGCTAGAACTTGATGTTGGATCCGGCTTCTTCCTTTGAAGACAATTTATGGCAACATGTCGGAGACTCTGTTTTAATGAAGTTGCAAAAGTAGGTTAATGGGCTGTGGGTGTTTTTCATTCCCCGCCCCTGCCCCATCTCCACCCCAGGCGGATGAATGATGCCTCTCCCAGGAAGACTCAAGTCGAGCTGAGGATCTTGGGCCTGGACTCCTAAGCCCGTATTCCCTCCTTGGCCTGGTGCTGGACTCCTCAGCACCACTCCTCTCTGCCTCTGGGAAGGGGCTTAGAATGTCTAGCCCCAAACCTTGCTGCTGTAACTGAGGCCCAGGAGATGCTTCAGTGTTGGCCCAGAGGGGAGAAGCATGGCATCAAGGACCCTGGGGAAGAAGGCAGCTAGAATTATAGAGAATGGATTTCTTTTGGATCGGAGGGGCAGAGAGGCTGAAGCTCAGCTCGCATGGACCAGAGAACTCTGAAAGCTGATGCTAGTATTTTGGGAGTCTCTCCAGTTGTTGTCCCTGCTTCTCTGATGCCTCTCTGTTTTTCCTGGGACTATGCCGGCTACATAGCTGCCCTCGCAACTGTTTGTTAAGTGAATGGTGGATACGAGAGAGAATGACTCTTCTTTCCCTGCCCCCCAAGTCTGGGGCTAGAACTCAGACCTCGTCCTTGCTCACTTCTGCAAACTGCCCACAGCCTGTTCCTGCTTGGGACCACCTCCCTTTCCACCTCTCCACTCAATCTTGACCCTATACTTCTGACTTTCAGGAAGTTTTCCAGGGTTAAGCTGCAAGAGTTCTGTATTTACTCACCTGGGTCCAAGATGAGGGTCTGTTATCCCTGCAAGTTTGGGGTCTCCGGGGAGAAGGATCTATATTTCTTTCCTCTGGATTCGCCCCAGCAGTACTCAGGGCAGGGCTCTAAGAATGAGGTAGGAGCTCAGAGCTTGGTTGTTGTTGGGGATACACACTCACTGGGGATCTCTGGGAGGATCATCGTGCTGCCCAGGCCCCTCTGCCTGCGCATCTTCCTACAGAAAGCTGGGAGCATATTCGGTATCTGGCCTGCAATCACTCTCAAGGGAGCAAGGATCCTTCTCCATTCCCAGCTCGTTGTCACCAACAAATGAGGCTGCCAGCCAGGGTGTAGGACTTGAATACCAAGATGGGGTAGAAAAAGGCCTGACTGCTCTGCAGCCTTGAATTGTCCCATCCTCTGGGAACCTGGGCCACCTGTCCTCTCCCTCCAAACTCCCTGGCTTTCTTTTACAAACTTAGCACCCTCCCCTCCTCTGAGCCCCAGCAGTAGCACAGGCCTGCAGCCTTTTGTAGTAACCCTGTGGAAACCCCAGAACAATCCCAGTGTGAAACCCAGAAAAACTCCACCATAATCTCTCAGGGCAATGTCAGTTGCCAAACTCTATAACAGCATGCAGAGTAACACCCTACAACCCTATAGTAACATCCAGAACAGTCCATCCCAGGTGGCGCCACCTCGAACTTGGCACATGAGACATAACACAGGCCTCTGAAGGATCATCTGAGCCTTCTAGGCTGGCCTTTGAGCTCCCCCAGCCCTGCTTGCTTTCTTGACCCAGACAGGATCTTCTTCTTCTTCTTTTTTGCTTTGAGACAGAGCCTCGAACTGTCACCCTGGGTAGAGTGCCATGGCATCACAGCTCACAGCAACCCCCAACTCCTGGGCTCAAGCAATTCTCCTGCCTCCGCCTCCCAAGCAGCTGAGACCACAGGTGCCTGCCACAATTGGTTGCAGCCATCATTATTGTTTGGCAGGGCCCCCCTGGATTTGAACCCGCCAGCTCAGGTGTATGTGGCTGTTGCCTCAGCCACTTGAGCCTCAGGTGCTGAGCCATGGATCTTCTTGAACACTCCAAAGCTCTCAGTGGACCTTGCTCCACTGAGAGCATGGCTGTGGGTGGGGTGGAGTGTGGGGGACTTCAGTTGGGTTCCAGTGGAAGGACCCAGTTGTCTGTCACCTCATCAGAATGTCTGAGGAGTTTGGTCAGCAATTGGTTGGGTTTGAGTTTTATTAGAGTTGGGTAAGCAGAATGAGGACAAGATTTCTCTTTTGCTTGATCCCAGCTGAAGGTTCCCATCACCTGAGATGCTGAAGTGAGGGTTCTGGAAGGATAAGGAGCCAGATGGCCCCTCCAGGGCCATGCGAACCCAGAGGCCATGACAGCTTATACCTGAAATGGGAATCCTAGGGCTGCTGTGGAAATTCCACTGACAAAGAGGAGACAGGACTCCGGGGCTCCCGTGGTCACACACGCATATGGTACACAGAGCTGTTTTGGGTCTGAGCCTGGTGGGGTAGGAGGTGGTATGTGGATGATGGGTAGGTGCAAAGTTAGGAGGTGGCAGGACAGAGGGAGGAGACACAGGTCCCATCCCCTGGTCTGATGAGAGAGAGATGCACACACAGGGCCCCACTTACAACCAGCTGGAAGGGGGTGCTCAGTGCAGGGAGAAACAAAGAAAGTGGAACCAAAGCTTCCAAATCAGGAGGGCTTTATGGAAGAGGAAGGTGGGCATAGGTTGGGAGGGGGCTGGTGGGGACTCTGGGCCCTCGTGGAGGTGAGGCAGGGTTCCAAGCCAGGCTGAGAGTTCAACCTATAGAGCGAACAGAGGTTGGAACCTCTGAGTGTAACAGTCTGAGAAGGAAAGAGTATGAACGTGGTGAAGTCAGGAGGCTGAGGGAGCCCAGGTCTGCCCTCCACTCCCGACCATGGGAAACTCACACGCACTTCTAGTGTCCTCGTTCTCTAATTTGTAAGGGGGGTAAGAACATTGGGTTTCTTGATTATTTAAAAAGCTTCTCTGGTGAGTGAGGAGGAGGCCCATAATTTAATAGATATTAAATCAGTGTCAGTCTCTCCCTGGTGTACGAGAAGTGGACTT
Source organism: Perodicticus potto (assembly GCA_963574655.1). Classification (NCBI taxonomy): domain Eukaryota; kingdom Metazoa; phylum Chordata; class Mammalia; order Primates; family Lorisidae; genus Perodicticus; species Perodicticus potto. The sequence continues at coordinate 37,848 of CAUYRH010112322.1, forward strand.
GTGATGGGTCTAACCCCAATAGATCTCCTTTACAGGCCTCAGTTTCCCTATCTGTAAAACAACAAGAGCAGCACTGCTTCGTTTCTTGAGGCCTCTTCCCACATCTGATATCTGTTTAATTATTTTCAAGGTCCTTACAAGAATCAAATGAGATAATAAATGCCAAGAAGCTTTGTCAAAGTGTAAAGCATGCTGTCAGTGTGAAGGGTTGAGGGGCTCCCTGGGGTGGGGGAAAGGAGATGGGCCATGGACTGTGGTCTGTGTTAGGCCAGGACACCTGGAAGGAAAATGCAGGGAGCCCTGCTCAGGTCTCTCCCATCCCTTCCTGCAGCCTTGCCCACGCCAGCCACATTCCTTCCCTCCTTCCAAGCCCACCTCTGGGCTCTGGGGGCCAAGCCCCGCTCAGACTGGGGGTGGAGCTCCCGGGGGCAGGGGCAGAGGGGGTGGGAGCCTCCCTTCCAAGTGGCTCAGAGCTGGAGCACAGCAATTACGCGGGAGGATTTATGTCCCTTTGCCTTTAATCGGAAACTCCATGTCAAGAAGAAAAATCTGCACTGTCCTCCGGCCCAGCTTCCTGCTTTATCATTATTATTGGAGGAAGGTTGATTTGGAAACTTAAAGAAAAGTGGGGTTGGGGGTGGGAGCCAACAGGGAAGCGGAGGCATGGGGCAGAAGGACAGCCTTCCTACTGTTTGTCCTGGCTTGTTACAAGAAGGGGACAAAGCGCAGGCAGGGGCTGGGGTTCTAAAGGACAGGTGACAAGAGACTGGGGGGCATGAAAGGAAGGAGCAGCCAGGAGCTGGGGGTTGCCAGGAGGAGGGAAAGGGTGGGTACACAGAGGGACAGCTGGAGGTTGGAGAGGAGAGAAGAGAACTAGGGGTGGTAGAGGAGGGAAGGGCAGCCAGGTGCTGGAGAGACTGGGGGGGCACAATGGGAGGTGGACTCATTACGGGGTGCTGCAGGAGAGAGGGAGAGTGTAGGGAAGCAGAGAGGTGCGAGGTCACACAGGGAAGGGGCAAAGGGAGAGAAAAGGTGGCCAGAAGGGATAGCAGTGTAGTAACAGACCCAGCAAGAAGACCCCTAAAGGCCCCTAACTGTTTCACCCTGAGTCTCCATCCGTCTCAATCCCCCCTTTTTGGTTTAATTCTGAGAACAGGTTTCTGACAAGGAAGTTCTCCGAGTTCCCTGACTCCCTAGCAACGGTGGCAATGTCTAAACACAATGATGAGAAACTCACCTCAACCCCCCCTAGCCAGCTAAACAATGGTAAAAACTTAGTCAAGCAGAGTTTCCTAGGCTACTGGGCTTTCCAAGTTGTCCCCATGGTTACTGAGTACCCCCCTGAGCCACCACGCAGCTACCCCCTGAGCCAACTACCTGACTGTAACCCTGCCCTATAACCAGTCACGTTTCGCTTTTGTATATGCTTGCTTTGCCACATCAGCACAAAAGGGGTGTAAAAATCAGCCTGTCCTGCACTGAGGGCCCGTTTGCCCTTTGGGCAGCGGTCCATCTGTACAGATGTAATAAATGACCACCTGATTTGGGCTGTCTGCCTTTTTAGCAGCAGCCCCCTGTGCAGGAGTAAATAAAATCACCTCTGATTTGTACCCAAAGTGGGGGTCCGTATTTTTCTTACGGGTGGCTTTAGTTACAACAGCAGGGACTGCGGTTTGTTTGGGGTTAGACTAGGGACCCTGAAACTGTGGCCTTCTCCGTCTATACTTTCTCCCACAAAGGCCTCTCCTCCCCTGGCCCACCCAGGACCCATGTCTCCTGGTGTCTAGGGTGGAAGGCTTTGGCCTCTCACAAAACCCCAGGTTTTTGCCTTCCATTTTGGGACCTGTTTCCCCAGGTGATCAGGTATAGTGATTGGGAATATGCTGAGAGGAACCCCTTCACTATTAGGGCCCTTCAGGGACTAGAACAGAAGTGTCCAAGAGAGGCAGTCCTATACTCTGGGGAGAGGGGAGATACCCAGGACAGAAGGCCTCCTTCATCCATCTGCCTGTTTGGAAGTCCTCCTAGTGTCTGACCTGTGATCTTTCCTATTGCCTGAGGTGTGGAAGGACACTAGCTCCAGAGTCAGGCCAGAATCCCACCTCTGGCACTGAACACCCATGCACACCCCTCTGAAACTCAGGTTATCATCTGCCACACAATGACAGTAGTAACCACATGGCAGGGGGTTATCAGGATTAGAGATAGTTAAGTAAAGCACCCTGCACATAGTAGGCCTTCAAAATACACCATGCCCATCTGAGAGTAGCACCCGTTATGTGCACCCTCTCTACCTTACAAAGCATTGATGAATTATTTGTATGTTTCCTCATTTGATACTCCTGACAGCTTAATAAGGGAGCCTGGATACGTGTCATTATCCTCAGGTTAGTGATGAAACGGTGGTGCAGAGCATGACTTGTGACTCACCCAAGGCCACACAGACATCACTGGAGCAGCCAGGTGAGACAGCCCCATGATGCCACCTGAGGGGCTTGAAGATCTTCCGTTGGGTCTTCTTCCTCCATCCACACCCAGCCCCGCACCCAGCCGCTTGTCCCTGGCATCCGGGCTTGAGTTTGGGCTGCTCAGTGGAGTCGCTCAGCTTCCAACCCTCCTGCAGCCTGGGCTGTGCCCACCCTCACGCACCTCCTCCCCCGCTCGACTAAGAGGTTTTATAGCCGTTTATGAGCAATTTCTGTCCATATATCACCGGAGATGTATAGCCAGGCAAATATTAGGGACCCAAACGGAGGTTTTAAGAGCGAGTTTTATTGCTGCTGAAAGAAGGCGTGATAGACAGCCTGCAGAGACCCACCTCTCCTCTTGCTGGGCGGCCGGGTGGTGGCAGCATGGACTGGGGTTCAGTTGAGAAAAGCCGTGTGTGGAGCCATGTGTCAAGCCGGCACCCAGGGTGCATAGGAGAGGGTGATGACCAAAGGGTGGGGATCTGCTCCTCGGAGACCTGAGCAGGTGGGTGGGTGGGCAGGGGTGTGCAAGGAAGGCCAGAGATCACAGGCTAGCGTGGACAGAACACCCCCACCGAGCCAGAGCAGAAAGACACAGAGTTCCTGTGGGTTCAATGCACAGACACATGGGCTGAAGGGAGACAAACTCAGGGAGGAATTCCTCCCCATGGGCCGCTGGGAGAGACTGTGCCATTGCCTTGGCCTGGAAGTCCTTAAAAGCTGCATCTGAACAGGGAGACCCCTGCCCGAGTCAGGGAGCTGGACAACATGACCTATACCCTGGAGATGCTGGAGAAAGCCTGCAGAGGGGTCATCCTTGACCTCCTTTCCGGCTCCGTCCCAAGCCCCTGGCCCATGTGCCCCCTGGCCTGTGTGGGCTGTTAGGTATGGGTGAGTGGCAGAGGGGTGAGGACAGCCTTCCCGGCTTACGGCATATGGAGAGAAGATGTCCCGGGGAATCCTCACTCCTGATTTAAGCAGCTCCGACAGCTTTATGGCGCCTCCTCGAGTGAGCCCCCAACGTTGGCTGTTTAACTTTTTAGCGTCGTTTAACGCTTAGACTCTGGCGGACAGGCAGGCCCCTCGGCCCCAGAGGCAGCGGCACTAAATCAGGACACTCTGAGGCCCCGATAAATAATTTTTACAGGGCACGCAGCCCATAGATCACCGGTGGGGGTGGGGGGAGAGCGGCTGTGATATTTCAACCGATTGTCATATGTGACTACCCCGTGCTCCGACTCTGGGTCGCCCACATGGCAGCTGGCTTCATAGTCGATTCAGGGCCGTCCACATGTGGCCTGGGAGGAGGAGTGAGAGACAGGCCTCCAATAACCCCCAGCTGCAAATAACTCGTTGGGTCCCATGGCCCCGGAACAGCACATGGTCTGCTGGACTCACTGTTGTCTGCCAGCATTGGTGCCCCGATCCAAGGCTCCTCTGGTTGGGAGAAAGGGCAGCTGAGGTCCGGGTGGCAGAGAGGAAGAGAAAGAACTTTCTGTAGCCAAAAACTCACTTTTTCAGACCATTTCCCCTGTTCTTCCAACCACCTCCAAACCTGAGGGCCCCATGAGAGAAGATCTGGGGAGGAGGGCAGGGCTAGACCTGGCCCTGGAGTTGGGGCAGAGCTGCAGCCAATGTCAATAGACACCAGACTGTCTCTGAAAGAGACAGAGAGAGGCAGGAGGAGTATGGGTGGAGAGGGACAGGAACACGGGGAGAAGGCTAGGTAGTGAGAGGGACAGGGAAATGAAGACGGAAAGAGGTGGACACAGAGGGAGGGACGCAGGCAAGGGAGACAGACAGAAACTCACTCAGAAAGGACACCGGACAGACAGCGCTGGAAGCAGAAGTGACCTTTTCCTGAAGCCTGGAACCAGTCAAGAGGAGCAGTGGTGTCTGCAGATGGGGCAGGGTTGGGTCTGTGCCTGGCTCGCCTGCTCATGCCCTCTGACGGTCCCTTCCACGGGCTCCAGGCCTGTGTTTCCTTGCACCAGCTCCACGCTGCACCCCCTACTCTCTCTCCCCTCCCCTTAGTGCCCTTGCCCCGTCCCCTCATCTGTAAGATCCCGGGATTTGCAGGGACACTTAATCCATATGGAGCTGATTCATTCCCATCTAAATCATCTCCATGAGCTTCCTTAAGAGCCTTCTGATGTGCCAGCCACCATTCCTCTCCCCTGGGTGGTGGCGGGCTGGGGGCTGCCAGTAAACAAACCTCAGCCGCCATCCATCCTTCCTGGCCTCGTCCATCAGTTCAGCCAAGATCACTCATCTCTCCAGTCCTTCTGCTCCCAGCCCCCATCCTGCCATCCATCCATCTGTCCCCCTGTGCGCGCCCTCCTCCTCGTGCCCCTCTACCAGGACCACCACCTCTCTGCCTTGTCCTGGGTGGATCTTGAGTGGTCAGCTCAGCCGTCTTCCTGCTTTTGGACAGGAGCCTTACCTTAGCCCTGGATTGGCAAGGCGGGGCTGTCCTGGTTCATCACCTTCCAGGAAGAGAGGCCTTCAGGTCAGATCGTTTTATGAAACAGAACCGACATCCTAGGGAAGTTCTTTCTTCTGGGCAGCTTGTGTATTTGAGATGCACATACGATCACGTATCTGAACGGGACTGAGGGTAAGGTTATGGAATTCTATTCACGCATGAGTCTCCATTATTTTTGATATGGACCCCTCTGGGCTAATTAGTATATGGGGTGCAAGACCAGTGAAATGGTCCTTTCCCCTGTCTCCCCCTGCAGAGGCCAGTCCAGTGGGTGTGCCAAGCACACAGTGGCTGGGCAGTGTTGATAGCTTGCTGACTGTGATCTTACTTGTCAGCTCCAGTGAGTCCAATGGCCTCACATGTGTCCCAGGGAGATTTTGCTGGAATGACCCTGTGGATCTGATATCAGGCTCAGGAAGGCCAGATTACGGCCTCTCTAACCTGGCAGAGTTTGCAGGAAACACTAAGGAAGTGCCTATCACTTCTTTTTTCTTGAGACAGTCTTACTTTGTCACCTTCAGGAACAGCTCACAGCAACCTCAGACTCCTGGCCTCAAGCAATCCTCTTGCCTCAGCCTCCCAAGTAGCTGGGACTACAGGCGCCCACCACAACACCTGGCTATTTTTAGAGATGGTCTTGCTCAGGCTGGTCTCAAACTTCTGAGCTCAGGCGATCTACCTGCCTCGCCTCCCAGAATTTCAGGATTACAGGTGTGAGCCACCACGCCTGGCCTGCCTCTCACTTCTGTTCTCCCACCTGAACTTCTTAGCCCAAGCCTGGGAATAGAGCTTGACCAAACAACTCTGTCTTGGTAATTGTGGGGGCCTCCCTGGCACTGAGGCAGAACTTTCACATTTGGGGGCAACCCCTATGTCTGCATGCACTAAAGAGAAGAGTGTGGAGGGTGCTGCCCCCCAACCCCCGTGCCCTGGCCTTATGCATCATGGCCCCACCCCTCAGGCACTTCATCCCAGCCTGGCAGTGGGGCTTCTGGGGAAGGGTGGGGATCTGCCAGCCCCTCAGAAGAGAAAAGGGCAGAGGTTCTTCCGGTCCTAACTCTGTTTCTCTGTGCACAGCAACAGTAAGGGGTGGAGGCAGGTCTGTCTCTGAGTAGAGAATTTGGGTCAGATCCTAGTAACCCTGCAGGGGGATAGGTTGGGCATGGGCGTGGAGGTGGAGTCAGGGAGAGAGATGAGGGCAGTGCTTGTGACAGGCGTGTCCTTATCTGGATTCCACAGTCATGGTGAGTGGGATAGGCAGAGGAGATGGAGCAGAGAGCGGGAGCCTCCATATCCTGAGCAGGCTGATGCCCTGCCACTGGCCAGCCCCTCCCTGAGACCTGGGGCACCTTGCTGAACCTCTGCTCACTCCCTAGCCAGATGGGACCAGGTAGACGATCCCAGGGAATGAGTTCTTCCCTCTCCCCTTACAACTTCCCAGAACCTTTCACCCTTCTCATTGGCCCCCTCTATGGAGCCCCAAGGGATACTTGGGACTCTTTCAGCTGCTATCCAGCTGTGAGGATGCCTGTCCTTGCCCTTCCCACCCCCCTACAGGGAGAGAAGCCTCTAATTGTAGTCAGAAAGATGAGAAGGGTAGGGTAGAGGGGAAGAGGGCTGGAGGGGCCATGGGGAAGCTAACCACTTGCCCAGTTGTGTGAACATATGTGTGGGAGGGGAGGGGCCTACAGGTGGCAAGGCCCAGCTTCAGAATGATGGAGTGTTTCTTAGTTCTCTGAGCTATAGGCATTTGGGGTGTACAAGACCAGGCAAAATGAGAGATTACTGCCTAAAAAACAGAGGCTGTGGGAGAATAAGAAAAAATTCAAGCCAAGGAGACCCAGTGCCACCCACCCCCATCACCATCATGGCCTGACCTATCTGTGCTGGACTGGATTAAAGTCTGCAGGGACAGGGGGGCCTGAGGCCTTCAGAGGAAAAGCTAATCCCCAAAATGTGCCCTCAGACCTTCAGAGGAAAAGCTAATCCCCAAAATGTGCATTTGCCCCATTTACACAGAGCAAGGAGAGCTGGGAACAGCTGCTCAAAATCTTCACGTGTGACAGCCACACAGTGCTTTCCCTCCGTCCCTCCGTCCTTCCTTGCACCGGCCCCTCTCCCCAACCCTTCCTTGCAGCCATTCTAATCAGGGAACCAGCACTCTGGTCTCCCACTGGCCTGTGTCTCCTGGTCCTTCCCGTAGTCCTTCCCGCTTGCCTCACCCACTCACTGGCTCTGGCCTCTCCTGTCTCCTCTGAAACTCCTCTTCCTGCGAGCGGTGCCCCAGGCTGCTTCTCTCCCCACAGGGCACCTTCCTCTAAAAAAAGTCCACTTACCCAAACTTGTGTCTAAGGAAAGTCCTTTAGGGTCCACGTGCGGGCTGGTGCCTGGGTCCTCCAAGGTTTGGTGATAGTTTTGTCTATCTGTCCTCTATTGTTCAACACCCACATGTCCAATTTAGGCTGTGATCTCCAAAGTGCAAGTGAGTAGAGAATTTGAGTAAAATCTAGTAACCCAAGCGTTTATGGGTCACCAGCACAGCTCCAGGAGCAATCTGCTATTTTATATAGTTGATATCCCTTCATCTGACTTTGTGAAGTGCCTGGAGGGGTGCTGAGAGGCCTGTGAGGACCAGGAAGTGGGATCGATGCACTTTCCCGGGGAAGCTCCCTCAAACAAATAGTGATTGAAAGCTGGAAACAGCAAGAACTAAAGTCTCTTAAAATTAAAGGAGAGATTTCTAGGGTTTTAGTGAAGACCTTGAGGAGGGATGACCTTGACCTTTTCAACATCTGAGAGAGCCAAGAGGCCGGTGAGTCTGGAAAGGTCTTCCATCTTTATAGGACTGACCCCAAAGAGGGGCATCTACTTTCTTTTTCAAGAGCCCAGACTCATCCACTGACAGTCTAATTCCATTCACAATTTCTTAGAAAATTGTTTCTTGGCTAGAAATCTGGTTCTTAAAGTCCCTCTCCTATTCTTCCCGTGATCTGGGAACCATCTTATGGTGCCAGAAGGAGAGAGAAGTAGAGCCATTTCCGGACAGTCACGCAGCAAACCAGCCAAGGGCTGGGGCTGTCCCCTCACTGATCCTGATTCTCTTCTTTGGATATGCTCCTGGGGGGAGGGCAGGGTTGATGCTGGAAGAGCATCCCTGCCCCTCCTGCTCGGATCCAAATGTGCACATGATGGAAACTCTTCACAGCCAAGGGCCCCTCCCTCCCAATGAGAAAAATCCCACAACTGGGGAACATCTGGATCAAACCACAGCCATGAAAGCCCAACATCAAACGAGGGTTTCCCAGGGACCCTCCCCATGTCTAAGAGAAATTGCAGATCTTCCTGCTTGAAGTTTTAAGTGTCACAGAACCCCCTGAGTTTGGGATTGCTTCTTATTCGCCAGAGACAGATGTCCCTGAGTGAGCATGGTTGGGCTCGGTTACCCTGGGGAGGGGAGGAGAGTGTGTGTGACCTGATCCTACCCCCACCTGATCCAGGCAGGAGTAGCCTGGGATTTAAAGCTGTGATGAGGGGCTCCAGCAGTTCAGGCTGGGGGCTGGGGAGAGAGGGGACAGGTGGGCCTTTTAAAACGTGCCTACATCAAAGGTTTGGGTCTGCTCCCTTCCAGCTTTGGCGCCTCTGGGGGAGGAAAACAGGGTGATTTCACCACATAACTGCACGTAGGGCGGATCTCAGTCTGAGAACTTGTGGGGAATGTGGAGAGGGGAGGGAGGGAAGCACAAGGGGGTTTCTCATTTCCAAAGTAGACTACCCAGGCCAAGGAAAATGGGGCCATATGTGGCCTCCCTCCCACCCTGCCCCCGTGGAGGGATAGTGGAGGGGAGGGTACATTCTCCCAAGGTGGGGGAGGAAGGAGCAGCTGCAGCAGAGGGAGGGTGGGAGCCTGATCAGGATGGAGAATTGGGAGGAATGGGGCTTATTCCCCACAGGCATGAGAGAGGAAGGTGGTAGAGTATGCGAATTCTAGGAGACAGTGGGCTTCCACATGCCTGCTGTCCCCCAGGATCTGTCTGGTCTCAGGAATCAGGGAATATCTGTTCCTGAGGCTGGCAGGGTGTGATGGGCCATAGGGCAGATGAGTTAGGAAGGTGCCCAAATGCAGCTGGAATCCCAGGTCAGATCTGGACCGTTCGCCCCAAGGATGAGTGAGCGTGGGCTGGGATGTTGACACCCACTGTGACCTTGGTTTAAGATGCCAATGGTTTATTCCCGGGGAGGAAGGTGACCTTCAGGTGGGAGAGGTATGGGAAGAAGAAGGTGTACCATTTGCATGCCATTTGCTTACAGTTTTCATATGCCTCCCTGACCCCTTCCTTTCCGCCTTTCCCCAGAGAGGGATGTACAGGTGTGCACAGGGCGCTCCCAGGGTGCTTTATAAACACCTACTATGGGAAAAAGAAAATTGAAATGGGACGTCGCCGGGCCTGACCCACCGGAGTCCTCAATGAGAAGATAAAAAATTGGAGCCGGAAGCGGGAGGGTAGTTGCTGATCAGGAAGGGGCAGATGTTGCTCAACCGGTGGGGGTGGCTCGGGAACCGAAGGAGGGAACCGAAATTTTGCAAAACAAGCATTACACAGCAACCCTGTAAAATGGAGTCTACCAACAAAATGGCGTTACTTTGGTCCTTACACTGTGAGCTGTGATGTCGCCGCACTCTAGTGAGGGCGACATAATGAGACCCTG